>PVKH010034500.1:0-11871 GCA_004027955.1 Chaetophractus vellerosus
TGTTGAAATCCTAAAAGCTTTCCCTCTAAGATCGGGAACAAGACAAGGATTCCCACTGTGACCACTCCTATTTAACATTGTCTTAGAAGTACTTGCTCAAGCACTGAGGCAAGAAAAAGATATTTAAGGCATCCAAATTGGAAAGGAATAAATAAAAATTTCATTATTTGCAGATGACATGATCCTATACATAGAAAGCCCTGAGAAGTCTACAACAGAGCTTCTAGAACTTATAAAGGAGTTCAGTAAAATCACAGACTCAAAAATCAGTAGCATTTCTGTACAGCAATAATGAGCAATCTGAGGAGGAAGTCAAGGAAAAAATACCATTTACAATAGTAACTAAAGTATAAAATACCTAGGAATAAATTTAACTAAAGATGTAAAGGACTTATATTCAGAAAACTACACAACACTGTTAAAGGAAATCAAAGAAGACTTAAATAAATGGAAGAATGTTCCCTCTTCATGGATAGAAAGACTAAATATCATCAAGATGTTTATCCTACCCAAACTAATCTACAGATTTAACGCAATCTCAGTTAAAATCAACAGTGTATTTTTTAATGAATTGGAAAAACCAGCTACAAAATGTATTTGAAAGGGTAAGAGGCCCCGAGTCACCAAAGACATGTTGAAAAAGAAAAATGAAGTTGGAACTATCACACTACCTGCCTTTAAATCATGGTACAAAGATACAGTGGTCAAAACTGCATGGTATTGGCACAAGGATAGGCATACTGACCAATGGAACCAAATTGAGATTTCTGATATAGATCCTTGCATATACAGTCATCTGATATTCAACAAGGCCACCAAGTCCACTCAGTTGGGAGAGAATGGCCTCTTCAACAAATAGTGCTTTGAGAACTGGATATCCATATCCAAAAGAATGAGAGAGGAATACCATCTCACACCCTATACCAAAAGCAAATCAAGATGGATCAAAGATCTCAATATAAAAGCCAAGACAATTTATACCTTGGAAGATAATGTAGGGAAACACCTACAGGACTTTGTAATAGAAAATGGTTTCAGGAACTTCACACCCAAAGCATGAGCAGCAAAAGAAAAAATAGATAAATGGGATCTGCTCAAAATTAAAAACTTCTGCACCTCAAAGGACGTTATCAAGAATATAAAAAGGACGCCTACCCAATGGGAGAAAATATTTGTCAACATATATCTGATAGGAGCCTAATATCCTGCATATTTAAAGAAATCCTACATCTCGAAAATAAAGAGACAAACAACCCATTTTAAAAATGGGCTAGTGACCTAAAAAAACACTTCTCTGAGGAAGAAATACAAATGGCCAAAAAGCACATGAAAAGATGCTCAACATTGCTAGCTATTAGGGAAATGTAAATCAAAACTACAATGAGATACCATCTTTCACCCATTAGATTGGCAGCTATTAAAAAAACAGCAGACTGTAAGTGTTGGAGAGGATGTAGAGGAATAGGAACCCTCATCTACTGCTGGTGGGATTGTAGAATGGTCCAGCCACTATGGAGGACAGTTTGGTGGTTCCTCAAAAAACTAACTATAGAACTTCCATATGATCCAGTGATTCCACCACTGGGTATATACCCTGAAGAATTGAAAGGAAAGACACTAACAGATATATGCACACCAATGTTCATAGCAGCATTGTTCACTATTGCCAAAAGTTGGACTCAACCCAGGTGCCCATCAACAGAAGAATGGATAAACAAAATGTGGTACATACATACAATGGAATATTACTCAGTTGTAAGAAGGAATAAAGTGCTAACCCATGGGATAACATGGATGAGTCTTGAAGACTTTATGTTGAGTGAAGCAAGCCAGGCATTGAGGGATGAGTAGTACATGAATTAAGAAAATTGAGCAGTCTCAGAGAGCTATTGTCTGTAAGATAGGTTTTCAGGAAATAGAAAGAGAAGGGAAGGTTTTGAACCATCACCCATATGGATGTAAACTATGGTAAAGTTATAGAGTGTAGTTGTGTATTGAAGGGATAGGACAGGAGGGTAGTGATATTATTAGGTTGGGTGGTGCAGGGTTGACAGGTGGGTAGATTGGGAAGGGTGGGTCAGAAGGCCCAGGATACTGGGGGGAGGGTTGGGAGAGGGACCAGGTGAACACTGGGGATTTGTAGGTTAGAGGTTGACATTACAGAGGTCGGAATGCTCTTATGGCAAAATGACAAGGAAGCATCACTGGTTTAGGGTGTTGGTTGAGGGAGCATTCAGGACAGGGCACACCTAGAGCAGGCTTCTAGGGAGTGTGTGAGTGTTCATTCTGTCATAATGTGTTTTATCAGTCGGTAGAGACCCACATAATGACTGGGAAGGAATTGGACTCCCATCTTTGGGAGGACTAATTTGTTCAGAAATAGACAGGCAGGAGTCTCTCAAGGGCAAGGGCGGTTCCTAATAGTGGAGGATAAACCAGTGTGTCAAGACCTCTTGTTGCATGTACCTATGGATCTTGTCATCCAAGGAGTCAAACCAGGGGGTCGTCATGGGTCCCGGGGGGATGGGGTGGGAGGAATAGAATAGATCAAACAGGGGGTATTTAGTGGTCAGTAGAATTGTTCTTTATTACCATACAGTGACGGGCACAGGACATGGTAAATATCATCAAAACTTATAAAAGCATATGGTCTAAAATGTAAATCATAGTGTAAACCATTGACAGTGTTTAGTAGCTATGTTTCTCTATTTGTACATCAGTTATAACAATGTTACCATCCACATATAAAAAGGTATTAATATGGGGGGAGGAAAGGGGGAGGATATTGGATATATGAGAGTCTCCTGTATTCTGTGTGTGACTTTGCTGTGAACTAAAACTTCTTTGAAAACAAAATAAAAAATTGTGAGACACTGGGGAATGAGAGGGGGAAGGTGCCATGGTACAGACTGGACACCAGATATTGCAGTGATGAAAGGCAAAAGGTCAAAACAATTTTTAAATATATTTTTCATTTTAAATATCCCAGTCTTTTAATTTAATTTTTAGCTTTTAAAAATTTTATGCATTTTTATCCCTTACATTTAAACTTATCATTATTATTTCATTTTCCTATTAATTATATTTAGCTATTGTAATGGCTTCATCTTTGAAGAAGCTTTGGATCACAGAAGGGTTACAACTGGGGTGGGGGAGGATCTTTGGTGTGGGGTGTCAGGGATGTGTGATGCATGGGAAGAAGTTTACCTGAGCATAATTATTAAAGTATATAAAAATGTTCAAATGTACCCTGGGTGTGTTAGTCAGCCAAAGGGGTGCTTTTGCAATATACCAATCATTGGTTGGTTTTTATAAAGGGTATTTATTTGGGGTAGAAGCTTACAGTTATCAGGCCACAAAGCATAAGTTTCTTCCCTCACCAAAGTCCATTGTCACGTGTTGGAGCAAGACAGCTGCAGACGTTTGCCAGCGTTCAGGCTTCCTGGGTTCCTCCCTTCCTGGGGCTGCATTTCTGCATTTCTCTCCAGGCTTAGCTTTTCTGTTTCTTCCACAAGGCCAGCTGTAGACTATCAGGCAAACAGTTCTCTTCTCCTGGGGCCTTCTCTCCAACATCAAAACTCCAACATCCAAACTCCAACATCCAAACTCCAACATCAAAACTGCTTCTCAAATCTGCTCCCTTTGTCCTTTGCCTTGCCTTTTATATTCGATTCCCCCACCCACCAAGGGGTGGGGCTCAACACCCTACTGACATGGCCCAGTCAATGTCCTAATCATAACTTAATCATGCCCAGATTAACAGATCAGTTTACAAGCATGATTCAATATCGATTTTTGGAATTCATAATTACATCAAACTACTACACTGGGCATGGTCACAGTGGGTGGAGAATTACTCAATAAATGAAAGAATACTGAATTCCCATCCTGGAGAGCTCTGCAATATTCTCTAAGGGAGCAGTAACAGTCTCCCAAGTGCAGGGACAGTGACTGGTAAAGGAGGATGATCCACTGATGGGCCCTTAATATTGATGACTAGCCTTATGAGTCTTTGCTCTTGAAATTGAAACTTAGCCTATTGATATGGGGTGCCTAAGGGTTGCCTCCTTGGTGCTCAAATGTGGCCTCTCTAAGCTAAACTCAGCGTATGAATGCATTACCTTCCTCTTGGCATGGGATGACTCCCAGGGATGAACCTCTCTGGCACCAAGGGATTGCTACCAAGTGCCAACTGGCAATGCAACTGGACAAAAACCTTAAATAAAAGGGGGAAAATGTAAAAACAAATGAGTTTATATGGCTAAGAGACTTCACAATGAGTTGGAAGGTCATCCCAGAGGTGACTCTTATGCACATCTCAGTAGGATCTCATAGAATTCCAAAGTAGATATCACCCCAAATATTGGGGCTCCTGAGGGCTCTGGAGACACCCAGGTCCTATGCCAGGGTGGATAGCTCCGGAGTTTGGTGCCTTGTCATTGGGCCCTACTTTGGAGTTGTGCTCCTGAGAGTGACAGAGTTGGACTCAACTATGTCTTCCCTGAATATGGTGCATCTGTCCCTTCTATTCAAACCTATACTTGGTGCTAGAGTTTGTAGGTATAAGCCCAGAGACTTGAGTCTTTGGGCTGTCAATGTGCCAGCTGGTCCCAGAACCTCGGTGGAGCAGCAACTCCTACCCTACTGTTCATTGGACTCACCCAGGACAACAATGACCATCCCAGGGAATGGAGAGAGTCTGCAGCTGCAGGCAGGATAATCCCATCCATCTCCACCGTGGGATATAAGCCCATCTCACTTAGATGAGACTCCTCAGGTTGGGTGGAAGAGCTATGGACTAGAGTGGACTTAATTGTATTCTACTATAGACATATTGTGATTCTAGCAATGGAAGAAATTACAACATTGATGTCGAGCCAGTGGCCACTGGAGGCTCTGGGGAAGGGAGAGGGAAAAGCAGTTGTAATATGGGGACTTTTTCAGGACTTGGGAATTGTCCTGAATGACATTGCAATGACAGATATAGGCCATTTTATATCATCACATAACATGCAGAACTGTGGTGGCTTGCCTTCTCGAGGAGGCCCCGGGAACCGAACCCGGGGCCTCCCATGTGGTAAACCAGGGCTCTACCAATTGAGCCACAGCTGATTCCCTAAAACTAATGTTTTTTAACATTTATGGTTTTTAAAATAATAAACATATAGACCTTTTCTGGAGTACTTTTGAAAAAGTATTTGAAATCACTACACTGATTTTTAAAAATCTTTTTATTGAGGTATATCTTTCATCTTGAACATACATAAACAATAAGTATATAGTGAAAGTTGTGAACTTACAAAATAAACATGCATAACATTATACAGGGGTCTCATACATCATCCATCTACCAACACTTTGCATTGTTGTGATACATTTGTTACAAACTATGCAAAAGCATCATCAAAATATTACTACTAACTATAGTCCATATCTTACATTTGGTGTATTTTTCCCCCAACCCACTCTATTACTTTTTAAAAAATATCTTTATTACAGAGGTTGTGAACTTACAAAACAATCATGCACATGTGTAGAATTCCCATACAACACCCCTTCCCCATTACACCACACCACTATGGAATATTTGTTACAGATTATGAGATAATATCATCAGACTATTACCACCAACCATGGTCCATAGCCTAAATTTGGCACACCTTTTCCATACCTCCCCCTTTATCAACACAGTATATCTTTGGTATTGATTCAAGAATATTACAGTATTGCTGTTAACCACTCTTTAGATCACACCAATTGTAGTTTTACCATGCTTCTCCACATTCCCATCACCCTGCAATAGTGATGTACATCTGCTCTAGCTCACAGAAAGAAGGACACTCTTGCATCTGTACCATCAACCACAATTCTCATCCACCTCTGGGTTCACTGTGTTATTTGGTCCCTAGATTATTCTCTAGCAACTAACATTTACATCTCTAGACTACCCTTTTCAGCCACAATCCTGTTTATAAACTAGCAGCTACTCGCTATAATGCACTACACTGATTTTTAAAAATTTGTAATAATATTTTTACTGATAAAGATATAATTACATATGAGCACTGTTACTATCTTACAGTTTTGGCTTTTGTATAAAACGTCTCTATTTTACAAAATTTTAACTGAAAGGGCTACATTTTGGGTCACCAGAGTTTCTTAAAAATTTCTAAAGAATTATAACTTTTTTATTTCATCTTCTTTACTTAGAATTTACATCCTGCCTATTTCTGAAAAGATTTGAAGTGGCTTATGAAATTAAGCATAATGCAAAACAAGGCAATTAGATATTGACTTAAAAGATACTACCTAAATATAGCAGAGGGAATGAGGTGAGCAGACACCCAAGATAAGGTAATTGTTTGAACTGCGGCACTGATTTTGGCTCTAACTTTCCTGTCGCCCACGACAAAGAAGAAAACTCATGGAAGCACAGAACTTTAATTTCTAACTAGAGAAAGTATTTGGATATTAGGAAAGAAATTCCTGGCCCTAAACTCAGGCTAGGTTTTTTTGGCTTGGGTAAGGGGCTTTGTGTAACATATTGATAATGTCTTTGCATCTTTTAAGACAAATACATTCCATCTGTTCAAATGGATCATTCTTTTTGACCTTGCCCCATTACACAGTCAGAAAATCCCATACCTCCCTTTAATGGTTTCTTTTAAAAATATATATATATCTATATTTTAAAAAGGTATTTAGATTACATAAATGTTACATAAAAATATAGGGGATTCCCATGTGCCTCGCTTCCTGCACCTCCCACATTTTCCCACATTAACAACATCTTTCATTAGTGTGATACATTCTTTACAATTGATGAAAATGTTTTAGAGCATTGCCACTAAGCATGGATTATAGTTTACACTCTCTCCTGCACAATTTTGTAGGTTATGGTAAGATATGTAATGGCCTATATCTGTAATTGTAATGTCATTCAGGAAAATTCCCAAGTCCCCAAAATACCACCATATTTCACCTGTTTTTCCTTGTCCCTGCCCTCAGAACCTCTAGTGGCCATTGCTTCCACATGAATGATATAGTTTCTTCCATTGCTAGAATCACAATAAATCTATAATAGAATACCAGTAAGTCTACTTTAGTCCATACTTCATTCCCCAATCCTGAGGATTCTGGGATGGTGATGCCCACTCCATCTCTAATTGACAGGAGGCTTTGATACCATGGGGCAGATGGATGGAACTCTCTTCCTTGCAGTTGTAGACTTTCTCAGGTCCTTGAGATGGTTGTTGTCCATCATCATCTCCTTGATAGTAGTCCTGGATGAGTTTGAACTGGAGAGTAGGTATTGCAACTCTGTTGAGATTCAGGGCTCAGCTGGCATATTGACAGCCCAGAGATGATAGTCTCTTGGATGTACACATACCAACTCCAGTACCAAATATAGGTGCAAATAAAAGGGACAGAAGAGGCATGTGTAGAGAAGTCACATCTGAGTCCAACTCTGTCACACTCAGGTGCACAAACTCCAAAGTAGGGCCACTGGCAAGGCACCAAACTCTGGAGCTATCTCATGACCGTAGGTCCTGGGTGTCTCCAGAACCCTCAGGATCCCCACTATTGGGGTAGTATCTACCTTGGCTGTCTATGGGATCCTGCTGAGACCTTCCCTAAGAGTTACCTCTCTGATGACCTCCTGACTCACTTTGAAGTCTCTTAGCCATATACACTCATTTGTCTTTAACTTTTCCCCCTTTTATTCAAGGTCTTTTCCCAGTTGTAACACCAGCAGGTACTTGATAGTAATCCCTCTGTGCCAGGGAGGCTCATCCCCAGGAGTAATGCCCCTCGCTGGAGGGAAGGTATTGCATTTATATGCTAAGTTTGGCTTAGAGAAAGGAGGTTTTCAGGAGGCAACTCTTATGTACTCTACAACATTAGGCTAAGTTGCAAATTCAAGAGCAAAAGGCTTGTAAGCATAGTCATCAATATCAAGGGCCCATCAGTGAACCAATTTTCTTCACTAGTCATTGCCCCTTTACTTGGGGGATTGTTGCTGTTCCATTGAGAATGTGGCAGAACTCTCCAGGATGGGAATTCAATAATCTTTCAGCTGTTGTGTGAATCTCTACCCACTGTGACAATGCCCCATGAACATTTCAACATATTTATATACCTTATATGTGTGCCCAGGTGAATTTCCTCTCATGTATCTCCCATCACTGACACCCCACCCCATTGATCCTCCCATGCCATAGTTGTAACCCTTCTGTGATCCAAAACCTCTTTAAAAATGAAGCCAAGAATATTGCCAAATTCGATTAATAGGAAAATGAAATAATAATGATAGGTTTAAACATAAGAAATAAAATACATAATAATTTAGAGAAACTAAAGCTAAAATAAAGTTAAAAATTGAGGAATTTTAAAAAATGAAAAACATTAAAAAATAAAAAGATAGAAATATTATTTTTTGATGGGTTGCCTTTCATCACTGTAATATCAGTTGTCCTGTATGTACAGTGGCATTTTCTTCCACTTCTTCTCGAGTGTCTTACTTTTCTTTTTAATATTGTCTTCAAAAAAGTTTTAGGTCACAGTAAGGTTACATACAGAATATAGGGGATTTCCATATACCCAACATTCTCCTCCTTTTCCCCCTTCCCTATTAATAATCTTTTTACATGTGGATAGTACATTTGTTACAACTGATGTATAAATATTTAAACATAGCTACCAACCATGGTCAATGGCTTATATTATGGTTTACATTTTAGACCATACATTTTATAATTTTTTGATGAAATTTAACATGGCCTGTATCATTCATTGCATGATCATACAGAACACTTTCATTGCTCCCAAATACCTCCTCTTCAATCTATTCTATTCCTTCCTCCGCCTTCTCTCCTTGAAGGACAAGATTCATACATACTTGCAACAATGCTGAGGACTGGACACATTAGGCTGCCCTCCCCTATCAGGAACTGCCTATGCTCTTGAGAGACACCCCCTGCCCCCGTTTGAGAACATATCAGGCATCCCCAGCATGGGAGTCCAACTCCTCATTAGAGAAGTTGTAGGTTTACAGAAAAATCATGCATAAAATACAGAGTTCCTATATAATACACTATTATTAACACCTTGCATTATTAGTGTAAGTACATTTGTTACAATTCATGAAAGAACATTTTTATAATTGTACTATTAATTATAATTAATCTGTTTACCATAGGGTTCATGCTTTGTGTTGTATAGTCCTGTTTGTTTTAAAATATTTTTATCCTGGTAATATATATACACAACTTAAAATTTCCCATTGTAACCACATTCAAATATATAATTCAGTACTGTTAATTATATTCACAATGTTGTGTTACTATCACCACCATCCATAACAAAAACATTACAATCAACCCAAATAGAAACTCTCTAAAACTTAAGCAGTAACTCCCTATTCCTTACCCCTACCCCATAATGGTTTCTTAAGTTGTTTTATTTGAAAAGTCATGCATCTGTATGAAATTAAAAATCCAAACTATCTCAAAAGGCATAAAATTAAAAGTTAAAGTATACTTAGTATCTTTACTTTTTTCTATCTCCAGTCCTTTCCTCGGAAGGAGCAATTTTTGACATTCTAGTTTAACTTCTTGTAGTGCTCTTTATAACTCTAAATAATAATACTATCCTTTTATTTATGTTTTTTAAAGATTTATTTTTTTTATTTATTACATTTCCCCCATCCCCTTTCTGCTTGCTCTTGCTGTGTGTCCATTCTTGTGTTCCTCTCTGTCTGCTTTGTCTCCCCCCGTTGTGGCGATGCGCCGAGACCGGTCACTGCGCAGGTGGCTTTGCCCCACTTGTGGGTGGCTTCTGCTTCCATTCATGGCCGGCTCTGCTTCAGTTCATGGGTGGCTGGCTGCGCTCTGCTCACGGGCTACCTGCCCTGCCCGTGGCGGCTTTGCCCTGTCCGTGGCAGCTTTTTGCCCTGCCCGAGGCGGCTCTGCCCGCCCATGGCGGCTTGCCCTTTTCAAGGCGGTCTGCCCGCTAGGAGAGGTCCCCAGGAACCGAACCCAGGGCCTCCCATGTGGTATACCAGTGCCCTTATCCACTGGGCTATACGGCCGGCCCCCCTTTTATTTCTTGTTTTTCATATAAAGCAGTATTGACTTTCCACAATTAAAGATAAGGAATAGAACTCATTTACTCTGCCAACATCTTCTCCCTATTCTTCCCAGTTTTTGTTAGTCAGATTATTATTTTTTAATTACATTGTTGAGTAAACTCAAAAGTAAAAATAGTACTTAAATTTCTTATTCTTGTTCTAGCAACTTCAGGTATTCTCTATTGGCTCCTCCTGAACAGGATGAGAAATCTGTGCTCCTCCCCTCCCCTTCTTCTCTTTTCTCTCCTTTAATTCCTAGTTTTGCCAGCTCTACCCTTACTTTTATACCATCAGTGTTAAAATTATAAAGATTGTGAACTGATGGCCAGAGGGCCAAATCTAGACATACAGAAATATTTTGTTTGGTCCAAATGTTGATTATCTGTCTTTGAAGACTTTTTTTTTCATAGTTTACATTAGTCATATTTTCCCCATGTATTACCCTATTATTAACACCTTATAATAGTGTGGTACATTTGTTATAATTCATGAAATAATGTTCTTATATTCGTACTATTAACAACAGTCCATAGTTCACAATAGGATTCACAGTATTATACAGTCCCATGTTTCATCTTCTAATTTTCCAAATTGGTTTAATAGCCAATATTTTAAAAGATAGAAGTTTAATTTGAATATTCTATATTTATTTTCTTATCTAGAAAAATGGAAGAGCTAATAATATTGGGACCACATTTCTGCATGGTTGTAGTTGATTGGAGCTAAGTAATAACTGTCTCATTTAGATGAAGCCTACACTTTGTTTTTCCCAGGTGCTTTGATGCATTTACTCTACCTCCCTGTCCCCAGTGCATCTGAGTTTGTGTAACCTTTAATTTATAGTATTTAATTTTATTATATAATGAATGTGAAATGTTCCGTGTTTTGTTTACAGAATGATTCTATTCTGTGTTCTGGGAATGGGAAATTTCCATGTCATATTTTCTTTTAGTTCTTTATAGGTATTTTTTTTTTTTGTAATTTCACCATTTTCTTTTAACTGTGAACATTTTGTTAGTATCTGAATGCTACTTTTCATTGCAGATTATTGTTGTTTCCTAGATACAATGGTTTCTCAAAGTCTCTCTGAGTATAATAACAAGAGGAATCCTCTACCTGTTTTAAAAGTTTTCCCTATTCCCTGAATTGTTTCCCTTAAAGCCAGTTCTCATTATTCACCTTCATCTATTTTTCTTGTATTGACTGATTATTCTTGATCGTTCTTTCATATTTGTGAATGCAGAGATGTAACTGGGTTGACATCATGTTCTTTTTCTCTTCTTGCCTGCTCTTTTTCTGGCTTCCTTCTTGGCCCCTTCCTCCTCTTTTGCTTCTCACATGGTTGGATGCTATAGGGTTCAGTCTTCCTGCCCCCCTAACTCCAAAGAGTAACTTTCAACCTCCTGATCTCTGATCTTAGCCAGTACCTTAGCCCTGGCCCCTGACCCCAAGGACCACTTCAGACCTCAGCTTCTGACATATGGCCTTCACCTGTCTAGGGAAGAGGGTCCTTTGATTCTCTTTGAGGTTGGAAATAGCACTAGCACATGGTTTTCATCCCAAGCTGTCCCCCATTGCATGGGCTTCACCATTTCTGTTCCTACCTCCTCTTAACTAGAGGAATCAATAAATGATGTTTGAAATCTTTTTAAAAAATTGTTACCAGATAAACAGTAATTTAAAAATTGTTCTATAAGGATTTTTTTATTATCCTGTAATATTTTTTGTAAGCTATGATTTTG
>PVKH010034501.1:0-11853 GCA_004027955.1 Chaetophractus vellerosus
TTACACTGCTGCTTAAAAATCTGTTGCAATCTCAATTCACTTGGACTAATATCCAAATCCTTATTGTAGCATACAAGGAAAGCTCCTTGCAGGATATGTTGTCTTCCTACTTCTCATTTATAGTCTAGTTGATTGCTTTTCTTACACCCCTACAATATACCAAGTATTTTCCAAATCAGTCACTTCATGCAACTATTACAATTAGCCCTTTTCATTCTTTTGGTCTTGGCTTAAAAGCCACCTCCTCAGAGTACCGTCTTTGATCATCCATTCAAGTATCACACTGCCTTATGTATGTGCTTAATGACATTTATCTGCAATGATTTTGTTTTTCTCATCTGACCCCCACCTTAATATCATAAACTCTGTGAGAGCAGAGCCATGTCTGTTATATTTACAGTTTTACCCATATTGCCTGGCATGTACATTGTGCAGAAAAATCATTTGATGCATGAATGATTTCAGTGGGAGATTAAGGCCTGAACTGCAGTAACATGAGGGAAAAGGGACTGAAGATAACAGGTACATCCAAGAGATGTTTGGGTCTTTTAAGGTATTGAGTCTGGGTGACCAGGAAGGTAGTGGTGCTATTAAATAAGGAGCATAGACAGCTCTCTAGTTGTAGAAATAGATGATGTTTACGGCAGTCACCTTCAGGATTAGACCTGGAGGTATTTGGGAATGGGGATTGGAATTCAAAAGAGAGGCTAGGACGAGAAGTGCAAATTTGGGATTTATCTATCTTGAACTAACGATGGACGAGGTGGGAGCAGATAATACCTGTTTGAAAGAATGTGCGTTTTAGAGGAAAAACTATTTGGATAGAAAAATCAAGAGGGAGCAATATCCAACAGAAGCAGCCAGAGGCAGTTTCTGAAGATGAGGATCTGGAGATTGTATTAGGAGGGAAGCCAAAGGGCCATGGAAATCATTTGAATGCTGTGCAGAGGATGGGGGAGTGAGAGGCAGAAACGATTGTTTAGGGAATTGCTGATGACTTCGAGAGACTTGTTTCACGGTCTGGTCATGGAAACAGATTGTAGTGGATTGAGATATGATTAGAAGGTAAGGAGGTGGAGGAAGTATGGGCTATGATTTTGAGAAATTCTGTGCCCAAATCTAGGAGGTGATAGGGCAATCAATTGCTTTATAGTGTAGGATATTAGAAGGAGTAAAGAAAGGAGCCAGTGCAAGGTACTTAACCATAGACGTATAAGTGGACAAGGTCTGGAACTAGACATTACCATGTGGATACACAAGCATTTGAGAGACTTAAGGAGCCCAGGGTTTGCAGGCTGGCAGCCCTTTCTGAGGTAAGTAGTGCAGCTCTTCTGAGATTATTATTGGTGAAGGGCCGGTTTTTTGTTTTTGTTTTGTAGATCTCCAAATATTGTGCACTGACACTTTTTTTTGCTAAAGGTAATTAAAAATGAATTACTAGGAAAATAATCAGGTTCTTGGCTATCCTGGCAATGTTGAATTACTTACAAAAGTTTCTAAAGCTTGCTTTCAGTCTGTAGCTTGTTGCCGGATGTCAGCAGTTGGATGGCCTCAGTCTGCAGAGAGCACTTTGAGCAGTGCTAGAGCAGCGGGTAAGGGCATTTGTCACAAGTGGTCCCTCTGCCTTCCTGATAGGCTCGTAAATTCCCGGTCAGGATCACCCAGTAGGAGTTGCATTCCAACATTAGCATTAAAAAAAGGGAAGTCTACTTTTATAAACTCCAAGTGTTGTGAATGAGTCTGTTGACTTGAACAAGATGTTTGCCCTTTTCCCTTCTGCTAATACTTAAAATTATTTGAGATAAAGGAAAACGGTTTAAACATGTAATTGCTTAACATATGAGAACTATTGCAATTCAATTTTAAAGCCAAGAAGTAGTTAAGAACATATTCTGAGTTTTATGAAGAATTTAAAGGAATATGAGAACATGTTGGTGAATGCTATCCTATTTTATGACATTATGAATATTATGAATGTGAAGTGAAAACAGCCTGAAATTGCATTTTGCTCTGATATAGCTATGCAAAAATGATGCATTTATATTTTATTTGTCAGGACTTTTTCATTTATAAGACATGCAACTCAAACCAGTGGGCATTTACATGTTAATGAACAAGTGAGGGACAGGCGGGGTGGAAGTGGCTTTGAATGATTCACCTACATCAGAATAGCTTCAGGATTCACTCTTGAGGTAGGAACTGGTTGAATTGTGAAACTAGGGATAGAGAAGTCCTATAGTGTTAGAAACCTTGTGCCCAAGTCAGAGGCCAGAAAAGGTACAATAACTGGCCCGAGCTCTCTCAGCTACTCAATGGTGCAGCAGTGACTTGAACCCAGGTTACCTGTGACATGAACCCAAGTTACTCATGCTTAACCATGGCACAGTTGCTGCCTCTCCACCTACAGAGTGCGTAAAGCTTTCTGAACCAACAAGGCTTCTACAGCAGGGGCACCGTTATTTAAATTTGATATTTTAGTATAGATCTTTTGCTCTCAGATTTCAAAGGATTTAAATTGAAAATTATCTTCAGGCTAATTAACACTCAGCTGCTATTTATAGTTTATTGCACATCTCACTTTCTAAAAGGGATTGATTTCTTTTTATTCACTTTCTCTACTTTGGGTAATGTGAAGAACAAAATGAATCATTTTTATTATCAAAATTAATAGCACCACATAACAAAACCGATGGGAAAGCCTGTCTTCCTTGACTCTGTCTTGTAACTGGGGATTAAACTTTTGTGTTCAGTCTTGTTTGGGCAAGAATGTCCATTTTTGGAATGAACACCCTTAGTACACTTTAATATCTAACACCTTTTTCACAAACAGCTCTATGAAGCTGAACTTCCAAGGACGCATACTTTATTCCAGGTCAGGTTTATTATAAAATGATCTGGAAAGGCAAGGTTCTGTTTCCGTCTCCCTCTCCCTCGCTCTGTTTCTCATACCCCTTTCCCGAAAACATACAGGCTGAGTAGTTTCTGGAGAAATATAGAACAGTGAGAATATGCAATGTGCCTTGGTTTCCTGCAGAAGTACACAGACTCTGACTATGCATAAAATGTGTTTAATACACAAAGTTCAAATTAAAAACAGCACAAAATCTTTTTAATTGTTTCAGTTCTGGATCTTTATTGTCATTTGCTACAGCAGATTTCTTCCAAATAATGCCTTGGCAAGGAGACAGGTGAGTGACCAGCATCTGGTTGGGAAATTATTTCTGGACTTCTGATTGTCCTCTTAAATGTAGACATAAATTGGATTACAACTGGTTTGGCATTGATAAAAATCTCTAAAACTGTTATAGCTGTTCTTATGTGGCAGTTCTTACTGGGTGCCTTATGACCTGTTTACTATCTCAAGTGGAAGTCCAAACGAATTTCAGTTTTGCAGTAAAAAGTCTTTATTTCCAAAATGATTGATAATCCAGGAAAACTATAAGCCACCTAACACATGACTTTGGTAAGAAAAAGATTTGATGTTTCATAGAAATTCATCATCAAACAAAAACTATTTGTGTGATAAAAGAATCATGTCTTGATAAGTGTTACCCCTTCTCAGTCATTATATACTTGGTTTTAAGTCTTTAAAATTTGGATTAAAAATGTACCCAACAGGGGAGCAGATGTAGCTGAAATGGTTGAGTGTCTGCTTCCCATGTATGAGGTCCTAGGTTCAATCCCTGGTACCTCTTAAAAAAAACAAAACAACAACAACAAAAAGCTGTACCCAACAGATACCAAATAGGACCATGAGACAATAGGGTGGCTTGTCCTTAGAGTTCCTTGGGAATCATTATCTTGAGGGAACTTTGATTTTCATGGATTGAGGATAAGTATACATCTAGATAGCTTAGGGTAGATGCTGTATCAGAACTTTTTTTGTCCAAGTAGAAAGTAGACCTCTTATTTCTTCATATTATCCTCCTTTGGGGGGTGGGGGAGGCAGTTCACGTTAGGATTAAAAAACAATGTTGCAAACAACTCAAAGCTCCAGGAAGCTAGGGATGTGGTAATTATGGCCCCTTCAGAATGTAGTAACAAAAGCTGAATCCTTTATAGGAAATGATTGAGGTGGGTAACAATTGCAAAGGACCCCTCCTGCTTCTCAAGACTTAATTAGCTTAAAAACACAAAAACCAGACCCATTGATTTTTTTTTTTTATTGAACAGTCTCTCTTGTGTTAAAGAAAATAGTACATATTCAATGCTATAGCATATGTCTGTTGTGTTTGGAAATATCCTGATATGTTTAATGCAAATTCTTAAAGTAGTGTACTCAAAGTACTGTATGCATCTCATCCATAGTACATATTTGGAGTAAGCAGTCAAAAAGAAGGCCCATAACAGAAATGAAATATATAATTTTAACAAACAAATGAGTAAAAACTGCTGATGGACTCAATTCAGTAAAATGTTTTTACACTAATCCTTGGTAGTCCACCTCTGAATTTGGTGTGCTTATGAATGCTGGGAAGGGGATGGAAAGTCCCGGCCTTCCTGACAGAGATGCCCGAGGACCAGAGCCCTGTTTGACTTCCCATCACATTCCTTTGTTCACTTGATGCCTTAATATTCCTTTTTCTCTAGATTTTCTGTCTTTGTCTCAGAAACACTTTTTCTCTCTACACATAAAATTTTATGACTAGAAGATAAAGCACAGAGATAGTATATTTGCTGAAGGGAAGACTTGGTAGGTATAGGCAGATTTAGCAAAATGCATAAGCTAAAATAAAAACTTTTTTTATTAGAAACTAGTTTGAAAACTTAAAGTCTAGATATGTGTGGACAAATTTCATAAACTCAAGGTTGGCGCTGCTAGACAGGCAAGTTTTGCTGCCTTGGCTTTGGTTCCAGTAAGGATCTAGTACCAAAGGTTCATAAGGCTGGCTTTCTAGGGAACTGAAGAAAAAATAAGGGAGAAGTATTTTCTACACATAGTAACTTTTACCTCAGGTGTAAGAACTGGTTATCCTGCACTCACATAAATCAACCATCATTTTTTTTTTCCTTTGGGTATCAAGAACCAATATTAGGCAGGTGAGTTCAATGTAATCAGAATTTCTCAGTGAAAGAAGAAAAGCTACCCAACATCAGTGCTCCTTCCTCTTCAAGCCTACCAGTTCTATTTTTCTCAAGAACCATTGATGACTGAGAAGACTTAACAAGGGACCTAAAGTCCCACCAAATGAAAAGAGTTGAGCAAACAATTGTTTGCTGGAAGAGGGGACAGGTCAGAAATGGAATGAGGGCAGCCTGCTCTCTTCATCTGATTGGGAATGTTTTCTGCCTGCTGCACAGTGGGACCGAGGCACAGAGTCGTTTCCAGACATGATTGCCTCTCCATGTGGAGGCACCCAGGGTCTCTCTTCTACCTGCCCAGGTAAATGTTCCACAGTTTAGTAGAAGGTGGCTGACACTACTCACTTCTGTGCTGGAAGTGGACAAGCTGAGGATATGGGAGCCCCACTCAGCCTGTACCCATCGAGAAGTATTCAGAGAGGATGTCCCTTGCATCCACAAGACTATTGGGCGAACCACACTGCAGAAATGAAAACTAGGGTATACAGTTTAAATTGCCTTAAACAAACAGAAAAACAAACAATCCAGCCATTGGTGACTCTGGAATCTAGAGTTGCAGCCCTGGGAACTCATACCCTTGCTAACAAGGGTGAACGTTGCATGCTCTGATCTCCTTCTTGTCTTTGCAGCTGGTAAACTGGGAGCTTTTGAACCTCTTCTTCACAGTCATGTAGCGCTCCTGAATCCCACCTCCGCACAGTTTGGTGCATTCTGACCAGGCCGTCCATGGGCGCATCCTACAACCTGAAAGCGTGAGAAGGCCTGATTAAGCCAGCAGTAATGGGAGATAGAACAAGGATGCCGAACTCTAGTTGACAAATGCCTAGGATTTGGATCACTGTCAAGTTTAGTTTTCTGTGCTTCTCCTCTCTTGTATGCAATGATTTATTAAATTAACTTAGGATTACAGCCCTCATTAAGAACTATTAGCTCATATGTGATAGCTTGCAACAAATGGCCAAAAATTCTTTGCAGCTCCTCCCATCAATGTCTTGAATCTGGGCCAGGCTATGTGACTCGCTTGGGCCAGCGGAACATTAGCACATATGGCTTGAAAAGTGTTTGCACATGGGGGCATGCCTTCTTTTGCTGCTGGGAACCAACACTTCCACCACTGTGTAAGCCAGCCTGAGCTAGTCTGTGGGAGGGAACATGTGGAAAGAGGCCCCAGCCAGCCCATCTGAGGCCCCAGAAATGCTAGTGAGGCTGGTTTAGACCTTCCAGCCCCAGTTGAGCTGCCAGCTGACTGCAGCTACACAGATGAGCCTAAGCTAGACCACAGAGGAATGGCCCAGCCGGGTTGGCCCAGGTCACTGACCCACAGCATCATAAGCTAATTAATGGTTGTTTAAAAATGCCACTGTTTGAGGGCAGCTTGTTATGCAGCAACAATTTAAGGAGCATTTTTACCACTTCTCTCTCTTATGCTTTGCTCCTCCAGTATTTAGCCTCCCAAATACCAAGTAAACTTAAGTACAATTTATTTTCCCCATGCAGCTTCAATATGCCTTTCTCAAAGAAAACTTCCCTGACTCCAAAAGTAGGTTAGGTCCTTTGTTTAAATGCTTCCATGGTACTCTTATATAATCCTCCTTGGTAGAACCAGTCACATTTATGATTATCCAGTTCAACATCTGTTTACCACACTACACTGTAAGTTCATGGAGGAGAGGACCATGGCGGAGTTGGCCTTATCGAATGTTTGTTGACTGGCTGACTGATGACCATGTTCAATAGGCAACATTTTGATAGGCTAACAGCTCCCTAATGAAAAGACAGTGAACTGTCAGGTAGCCTTGCACCTTCTCCATTACTTTCATTGTCCTAGGTGGAGGTGGGGCATCTCAAGGAAGAGAAAAAAATGGAATAAAATAATTAGAAATTCAGTGTGCCCATTAACCCTTAATTTTACACTGAAACCACCCTCACCCATGGGAATCCAAAGAACATCCATCAGCCTGTGCCCAAAGCTGAACCACAATCTTCCCTACTCATTATTTCATCTGTTGCAGATGACTCCTGTCTGAGAGAGGATCCAACATGGTGCATTCTTGGCTTGGGACAGCTGATTCAGCAGTGAAGCCCCAGGCAGGGATTTTTTTTTTTTTTTTTTTTTTTTTTTTTTTTTTTTTTTTTTTTTTTTTTTTTTTTTTTTTTGTAAAGTCATGATGTTCTTTTGACTTCTTGGTCATTGTGGACCTGCCTCAATTTATGCTGGAGGAGGGAGATACATAAAAATCTCATGGGCTATAAACAAAACTTAATAACTGGCCATTGTGCCTCTGTTTTTGTCAACTCCAAACCATCCAACACAACAAAAGGAAGACCCTCTAAAATTCTGGTTTGTTCAAGTCACTCTCTTAACACCGTCATATCTACAGTATCAAATTCTAAATCCTCAGCAGGTTTCCTGGCATTTTACGTTCTGGTCCTGCCCCCCGCCCCACTCTTCTTCCCCAACTCTCCCCTCGTATTCTGTGCTCCATCCACATCCCGTTTTATTGTGAAAACATATCATGCTCTGTGCCTTTGCAGTGACTATTTCTGCCACCTGCAATGCTGTCCTCTAACAGGCATACTCATACGTTCTTCAAGACCCACTCGAATATTCTCTTCTCTGATGGCTCACCTCCCTGAACTACTGTAGGCAACGTGAGATGCTCTCTTAGCACTTGGTTCATCATTCCAGGGGAGCATTTATTACTTAGCTATTTGGCAACCTGGATCTATATTACTTGGGAAATAAAACTCAAGGCTGAGTTTTAGTACTGGTGCTATGCTTTGTGGCTAACCTTGCAAAAATAACTCATGAAGCCACAAGCCAGGGCTGTCTTGTCTGAGCCACATCCTTAATGGAGGATGCCTTGTTCTAAGAGGCCCTCAGGAACACTCCCTAAACGAGGCCAAGACTTCTTGGACACGTCTGTAATTACTTTCTCCTTTTGCAAAGAGTGAATAGTTACTAGGTCATAACCTATTTTGGGCAAGGTTTGATAAGACTTACCTGAGTCTTTCAAGATACTGGTTTTATATAAGTATAGAAAGGAAGGAATTATGCAATTCCCAAAGGCTCTTTGCTTGACTCTTTTGGGCAGATAATTACATTATCTAAAGGTTCTTTTGATAAAGAGCCCCAGACCCTTTGCTCTCCTTCTTCTTTATAAATTATGCTAGCTTAATATGTTTTTTGGGGGAAAAAAAACTTGCACCTAAAGAATCAAAATGTGGCCTGAAGACTCCAGAAAATGCCACCTTCCCCCACTCCATCCAACCCCAGTTTTTGACAGACCCAAGACACAGCCCCACCCTTCAAGGAGATACCTGGAAACTGCTCGCCATCCACTTCTTCCTTCAGCTGCTCACTCCTCCGGCTCTCTCGGGCCTCCCTCCAGCGCAGCTTCTGGATGGATGGATTTCGAAGGCATTTCCGGACGCGGCACTTTTTTCGCTGCACAGTCTCTGGGCAAGGAGCACCTCCAAACTGAGGCTCCATTTGGATCATCCGGGTTCTAATCATGTGTCCTTTCCCACATGACTTATTACATTCTGACCACTGGGACCACTCGGTAAGCTCACAGTCAATGGCTGGCAAGACACAGATGGGCATGAGTGTATCTCATGTGTGAAACAAGATACCATCACATACACACTCCTCAGAGCACTTTAACAAGCTTGTGAGGAATGCAAGGCAGGGGCTGTTATCCCATTTTACAGATGCAGAAATGCAGGCTCCAAGAGGCAGGCTGACTTCATCCAGCCCACATGGAACTTAGGCAGTAGAGGAAGGATTGGTACCCAGGTCACAACCCACATTCTAAGTGCCCTGTAGAAGGTTCTGGAGGACTGTGAAGATGCGTCGCTCTGTGGGTTCCTAGAATATTGTCAAATCAGCCTCGAGTGGCACAGACCAGCCTCCTGCAGTTTCAAGTACATAGATTTTCTCTGGGTGGCAGAGCTCACTGGTGCCATTTTTCAGAGCAATGCCAACAAGACCCCTGCTGCCTTATCCCTTTGGCAAGAATGAGTCAACAAGCTAACGGATACCTGACTCCCTGTGGACCTAAATCAAGAACTCTGTGCCTTTTGTAGTGAGAATCAGGCAGCTTTTCATTTTTATTTTTGTTCTCAACATCATCCTGTGACCTATACGTGGCAATCTGTGCAAATCACAGGAGCTAGAAATGGGAAATTCATTAGAGAAGAGGAATGGGAGCGAGTGGTGTTTTATGGGTTATCGTGGTATAAGAGCCAGCAAATTCTTCTTAGTAAGCCAGCATCTCAAATGTGAAGGGGAAATGACACCTCAGTCTGATTTTCAGGCTATGTATTAGGGAAGGAAATGATTCCAAACTCTCCGCTGGCCTGGCAAAGCAGAGGCAAGGCTGGAGATAGCAAGTACTCAGTTTTACTCAGTGCTTTCAGGCCTCTTCTCCCTGCACACATGCGGGCAGCTTTCTTATCTGCAAAATGGGGATAATGGCATTTTTCTTTTTTAAGTTGTGAGGATTAAATGACATAATGCTCTCAGCCCAGTTTCTGCCCCGAGTCAAGCCCTCCATAAACATTCGCTTTCTTCTCCCTTCCTTCAGGGTCCCTTAAAGAGTTTTAAGTTGGGATCAGTATATCAGCCGGAGGCTCCAAGGCCCCACCTCTGGTGAGCCGGTTGAACTATGGGTCCATCTTAGTTAGCAAGAGCCCCAGACTTTAGCCGATGGTCCAGGTCATCTCCACACGTGACTGGGTCCAGATTAAAAGAGCTCAGGAACAGTAACAAGTAACATCAATCGAGGCCTCTTATGGGTTGATTTGTGTCCCGAACCCCTGCTACTGCGAATGTGACCTCATTTGAAAGTAGGGTCGTTGAATGTTACTAGCTAAGATGAGGTCAAACTTGATTGTGGTGGGCCAGTATGACTGGTGTCCTCATGAAAGGGGAGAATTGGACACAGACTGAGACAGAGAGGAGATGGCCACGTGGGGACAGAAGTAGATGCATCTAGAACAAAGGAACCCCTGGGGCCACCAGAACACAGTAAGTGAACCGATTCCTCTCTAGAGACTTGGAGGGGGCATGGCCCGGCCGACACCTGGACTTTGGACTTCTCGCCTCCAGAACTGTGCGACAGTACATTTCTATTGTTTTAAGCCCTCCCACCCCCCAGTTGTGGCACAGCAGTCACACACACTAAGACAAGGCCTCTATTTGTCAGATCCAGTGCTTGGCGTTGTACACCAATTATTTGAGTCACTCCTCAGAGCAATCCAGGAAGTGTTTCCAGCTCTTGCAGATGAGAAAACTGAGGAACAGGGTGATAAGTAACCTGCCAAAAGCCACGCAGCCAGCGAGGGGCAGAGCTGGGTAGGCAGCCTGAGAGATAATAAGGGAGAGGGCGCATGGAAGACTGCAAGGGCGCTTCAGAAGAAGCCAGAACACTGATCAGAGCAAGCGTGCCTGACTTCCACCACGGAAAAGAGGAGCTCTCTTAGAAGAGTAAGCCAAAAAAATGGACTTCCTCTCCTTGGAAATTAGTTCCCAGGTAATAAAAACAATCCCCCAGGAGATTTGGGGGGAGATAGGAGTGGACAGGGAGCTTTGGGGCAGAGGGCTTGCTTTTTCCTGCTGGTCCTCCTACCAGGGCTGCATGAGTATGGGAACCAGTGATTTAAAGCGCCAGCCTCTGGTCATGGACAGAATAGAATTAAGATGCCTGGAAAATCCATGGGTCAGAAAAGCCCCTAACTGGGGGGAGGGACGGAACTGAGGTTTATCGAGGCTTGTACTAAGTGTTTTTCATATGGTCCACCATTTTGACTTCACAGTCCCCTGTAGTCTGGGTGGTTTGTAAACGTTAGGGGATTCCCACTTTATAAATGAGACTGACAGCAGAGTTTAACTGACTTGCTAACACAGAGATCTAAACCCCATGTTTTCTCCCTGTAAAGTTTAACCGTATGACCTCAGTATTATCACAGCGCAGGGCTGGTTCAGGGACCCTCCATCCCCTTCTGGCCCCCTGAGCTCAGAAAGGGTAGGAGGACGGAGGCAGTGGGCTCCCGGGAGCGCCAGGACTTACGGCATTCGGGCAGCATGCACTTTTCCACCTGCTCCAGCTCCTCGTTGCAGTCTCCCAGTTCAGCCAGAGACTTGAGCATCCGCTGGCGGGTCCGCATGCCCTTCCCACAAGTGACGCTGCAGTCGCTCCACTCGGACCATGGGGACAGCAAGCACGGGATGGTGTCTGGGCCAAGAGCCAGGTTTGCCTCTGAGAACAGGCTCCCTCTGCTGCCTTTGATCTTCTTGGCCCCACAGAGGCCCCCACCCCCACCCCTGACCCAAGCCCTGTCCCCTAGAGTAAAGTGGAATTGACCTATGGGTCCTGATAAGAGTAAACGCCAAGGAGGAAGTGGCTGCTCAGTCCACTGCTCTTCCTGTCACTGTCCGGCATCTCCCCCTGTCCAGCTGGTGGTGACGACGTGGCATTGGATGTGGCTCACTAATATGAGTTCATGAGTTCCCACTCGGAACCCACCTGCTGGGTCTCACTAAAGACAGAAACGTCCCCCGCTCCCCGAGTCACGCACTAAAAGGCTCAATGCTGTACTGTTGGACGTTGTGGTACTGAAATTCCCAGAACGTGCATGTCCTGGTGTGCATGTATGTGTCTGAGTACGGATGTGAGCAGAGACAGGGCTGGTAATGCTTTGCCGGGCCAGGCAAGGCCCATGTAGGACAAGAGGGAGTGCGTGCCTAAGTGTTTCCCCAGTACACAC
>PVKH010034502.1:0-11859 GCA_004027955.1 Chaetophractus vellerosus
GGCTTGCCTTTCTCAAGGCCGTCTGCCCGCTCGGAGAGGTCCCCGGGAACCGAACCCGGGCCCGGGGCCTCCCATGTGGTACACCGGCGAGCTCTTTATCCACTGAGCTATCTAGCCGGGCCCTCTGTTACTATTCTTTGCAAACTTGCAGATTGCTCTTTGTGTTCACTCAATGTCTTCTTAATATCCTTTATCTCTTTTTTTACAGTAATTTCTTTTTTATTATTATTATTACATATCCCCCCCCTTTCTGCTTGTTCTTGCTGTGTTCATTTTTTATCGTTCTTCTGTGTCTGCTTGTCTCTCCCCGCTGCGGTGACCCGCTGAGTCAGCTCACTGCACAGCGGCCTGCCTGCTTGCGACGGCTTGCCCTGCCCACGGCAGCCTGCCCTGCCCACGGCAGCTTGCCTTCTCAAGGCAGTCTGCCTCTTGAGGAGGCCCCGGGAACCAAACCCGGGGCCTCCTATGTGATAAACCGGTGCCCTACCAACTGGGCTACAGCCGGCCCCCTCCTTTATCTCTTTAGCCATATTTTCCTTCAACTCCTTGATTTGATTTAGGAGGTTTGTGTGAACATCTTTGATTAGCTGTTTTAAATCAGGATTCCTGTCAGGATTTTTAATTTCTTCCTTTGGCTGGCCCATATATTCCTGCTTCTTAGTATGGCTTGTGATGTTTTGCCGATGTCTAGGCATCTGATTATGTTGTTGAGTTTACTCTGATCAATTTTTCTCTTTTGGTTTCAGCTCTTTGATTTTTGGTTCAACTTTTCCTAAAACTTTTTAAATTGCTGTGTATAAGTTATCAAAACAGGGGCAGGGACCCACTAATGGGGTGCAGCCCAGATCCATGGGGGCCTGGGTATAGGGACTAGAGACTCTTAAAAGCTCTGTCTTCCATTATGTTCCTGCCTTTCCAGCAGATAGCACTGTTCATTGAACATTTCCATGGAGGTGGTTCTTTCAGCTTCCACTGGCTAAAGTTTCTGAGCCAGTAAGAGCCACAATTGAAAGCAGGGCACTGCTGTTGAAACCTGCAGAGGAAAAATTACACTCAGCCCTCAGGACCATCCCTCTTCCCAGGGAGGAATTAGCCCATTCCCCTCTCAGATGTCTGAGGTCAGCCGTGGGTTTTACCTTGGCTGTTTGCCTTGAGGGCGGGGGTTGGGTGCCAGTCCCAGCCGTGGGGGTGAGTAAGTCATAGTTATCCTTTTGGCCACTTCATCTTTCTGTCCCCTCTCCCTCCTTGATGATGTGCACAGCACTCTCCTGGTCTGCAGATCCCCAAAGCAGCTCCTTCCCTTTTTTGTAAGAATGTTGTACCCTGCCAGTCTACACCAATGCGATCTTCCTGGAACTCCAACACTTGTAATTTTCAATTTTTAAAATAGTAGCCATTCTAGTGGGTATAAAATAATATCTTATTGTGGTCTTGAATTGCATTTCAATAGCTAGTGATTTTAAGCATCTTTTCATGTGCTTTTTATCCTTTTGTCTATCTTCTTTGTAGAAATGTCTATTCAAGTTTTGCCCATTTTTAAAAATTGGGTTGTTTGTCTTTTTATTGTTAAGTTGTAGGATTTCTTTATATATTCTGGATGTTAACCCCCTAATGGATATGTAGTTTCCAAATATTTTCTCCCACTGTGTAGGTTGTCTTTTCACTTTAGTGGCAAAGTCTTTTGATGCACAGAAGTTTTTAATTTTGAGGAGGTCCTATTTATCTATTTTTCTTTACTTGCTTGCGCTTTGGGAGTAAAATCTAAGAAACCATTTTCCAACAACAGAGCCCACAGATGCTTCTCTGTAATTTCTTCTAGGAGTTTTATAGTCCTGGTTCTTATATTTAGGCCTTTGACCCATTTTGAGTAAATTTTTGTATATGGTGTGAGATAGGTGTCCTCTTTCATTCTTTTGCATTTGGATATCCAGTTTTCCCAGCACCATCTGTTGAAGAGTCTGTTCTTTCCCCATTGAGTGGAAAGTGATTTCACCTTGTCAAAAATCAATTTGCCATTGATGTGAGGGTCTATATCTGAATTTGCGATTCAATTCCATTGGTCAACATTTCTCTCCTTGTGCCAATACCATGCTGTTTTGACCACTGTAGTTTGTAATATGCTTTAAAGTTGGGAAGTGTGAGTCCTCCAGCTTCATTCTTCTTTTTCAAGATGTTTTTGACTATTCAGGGCTCCTTACCCTTCCAGATAATTAATAATTGGCTTTTCCATTTCTGTTTAAAAAAAATGCTGCTGGGATTTTTACTGGGATCGCTTTGAATCTGTAAATCAATTTGGGTTGAGTTGACATCTTAATGATATGTAGTTTTCTAATCCATGAACACAAATTTCCTTCCATTTGTTTAGATCTTCTTTGATTTCTTTTAACAAAGTTTTGTAGTTTTCTGTATACAAGTCCTTTACATCCTTGGTTAAATTTATTCCTAGGTATTTGATTCTTAGTTGCTATTGTAAGTCAAATTTTTTTTCTTGATTTCCTCCTTAGCTTGCTCATTACTAGTGTATAGACACACTGCTGATTTTTGTGTGTTCATGTTGTTCCCCACCGTTTTGCTGAATTTGTTTGTTAGCTCTAGGAATTGTGTTGTAGGTTTTGAGGGACTTTATATAGGATCATTTCATCTGCAAATAGTTAGTTTTACTCCTTCCTTTCCAATTTTGAGGCTTTCTTTTTCTTTTCCTTGCCTAACTGCTCTGGCTAGAACTTCTAGTATGATGTCGAATAACAAGGGTGAGTGTGGGCATCCTTGTCTTGTTCCAGATCTTAGAGGGAAAGCTTTCAGTCTTCCACCGTTGAATGTGATGTTAGCTGTGGGTTTTTCTATATGCTCTTTATCATGGTGATGAAGTTTCCTTCTATTCTTATTTTTTAAGTGTTTTTATCAAGAAAAGATGCTGTATTTTTTCAAATGCCTTTTCTGCATCAGTGGAGTTGATCATGTGATTTTTTCCCCTTTGTTTTGTTAATGTGGTGTATTGCATTGTTATTTTTTCTTGTTGGATTGCCCCTCTTATTAATATGTAGTGTCTTTCTTTGTCTCTTATAACAGCTTTTGATTTAAAGTCTGTTTTGTCTGATATTAGTATAGCTACCCTAGCTCCTTTTTGGTTAAATATTTACTTGTAATATCTTTTCCAACCTTCCATTTCAACTTACTTATCTTAAGGTCTAAGGTGAGTCTGTTGTAAACAACATATGGTTGGATTATGGTTTTTTAACCTTTCTGCCAAACTTTGTCTTTTGATTTGGGAGTTTAATTCATTAACATTGAGTGTTATTACTGTGAAGGCAGTGCTTTCTTCACTTTGTCTTTCATTTTTTGTATGTCATATCTTTTTTTCAAACAAAGGGTATTGAAGCCAGAAGTGTCTGCCATAATACAATAGAAAGCCCTGGAAAAAAAACTGGGGGTATTAAAAGATAGATGATATACAATAGCAGAGGTTGTTTTTGTTTTGTTTTTTTTAAGATTTATTTTTATTTATTTCTTTCTCCCCAGCCCCCCCACCTTCATTGTCTGCTTTCTGTATGTTCTTCTGTGTCAGCTTGTCTTCTCTTTAGGCAGCACCAGGAACTGATCCTGGGACCTTCCAGAGTGGGAGAGAGGAGCTCAATCTTTTGCGCCACTTCAGCTCCCTGGTCTGCTGCGTCTATTATTGTCTCTCCTCTGTGTCTGCTTTTGTTAATAGCAGAGTTTTAATGTTGAAAAAATGATAGAGAAATTGTACATTAAGGAAGGGAATTAATAAAGGACTATTTTTTTTTTCCCACTCTTCTCCCTATCTGCAATTAACCTCTCAAATTTGGAGTATCTTTTATGTTATCTTGTGCACTACCCCCCCCCATCCCCCAGCCTCCATCCCTCGCCTTGGCAGTTGATGCTAGAAGCTGAATACTACTTAATCAGATTGAGTTTTATTAAAACATTTGTTACTAAAGAGAGAGTTCAGTTGGTTTGTATTTAATAGAATCTAAGCATTTTTAGTTTTTTTCTGATGTACTTTCAAACATAGAACCGACTTTAAAGAGTTCTCTTGTTTACTTTTTGCAGGTGATTCAAATAGTTTATGTATTGCTCCATCTCTAGTTACAGATCAACATAGATGGACTATATATCATTCCAAAGTAAATCTCCCAGCAGCATTAAATGATCCTCGATTAGCAAAAAGAGAATCTGACTTCTTTACAAAAACATGGGGATTGGACTTTGTGGACACTGAAGTCATACCTTCATTCTACCTCCCACAGATCAGCAAGGATGATTTTACAGTATATCAACAGGAAATCTCTCAGGTAATGTCTAATCTAGTAGTAAGATAGAGTCAGGAGTAATCAGAAAGATTTTTTTAGTTTGACTTGTACATTTTTGAGCAGTTTTCTTTGATGAGCTTGTGGTATCCTTTCCACTTATATAAATTCTGCTGTACTGGGTTGTATTTGAGGAAAATCCTTCAGTATTCATTATTCATTAAAATTTCAAGTACATATATTTACTTATCATATTCTCTTCGTTTGTCTTTCCTAGATAGATACACAAGTGCCCAAAGAAGCATGTACAAATGTATTTATTGAATTATTGTTTATAAGGGTGAAGCACTAAAAATAGTCTAAAAGCCCAACAATAGTGTTTAAATAAAAAAGGATATGTCTATAGTATGACATACAGTGCAGACATTAAAAAAAAAAAAGGATGTTGATTGGTATACTAAAATTGAAAACTCTCAGAGACAAAGTAATAGGAAAAAAAGTTATAAAACAAGAAGTATGTTCGTATTTTTGAAAATCCACATGAACAAAACAAAACTACATTGTTTACGTATATGTGTGCAGAGAAAAAGGTATGGAAGAATATATACCAAATTGAGTATATATTGAGGTACTTTAGCCTTATATGTATTGTAATGGAATTTTACAGTGTAAATGTGAAATAGCAAAACAAGCCAAAAGAAGAGATAAAATGGAATCAAACAAATTCTCAATCAAACGAAGGCAGAAAAAGAATATAAAGAGAACAAAGAATGAATGGGACAAAAAAAGTCGAGATGATAGACTTAAACTTAACCATATTGATAATCAGATTAAATGTAAGCACCCCAATTAAAAAGCAGAGGTTGTAAGATTGTATAAAAAAGCAAGACCCACCTATATGCTTGGTATAAGAAACATACTTTAAATATAAAGATACAAAACATAAAAATAAAAAGATAGAATAAGATATACCATAAGAAAGCTAGAGTTACTATATTAATATCAGACCAAGTAGATTTCAGAGCAAAGACTTACTAGGCATAAAGAAGGCTATTTGTAATGCTAAAAGGTCAATTAATCAAGAGGTCATAGTAATTCTAAATGTTTATGTTCCTAATAACAGAGCTTCAAAATATATGAAGCAAAAATTGAAAACTATAAGGAGAAAGAGAAAAATTCACAATTATGGTTGGAGATTTTAATACCCATCTCTCAATAATTGGTAGAACAGCAGACAAAATCAGTGAAGATATAATAGACTTGAATAGCAAAAGCTGGTTCTTTGAGATGATCAACAAAATTGATAAACCTCTGACTAAACTGATCAGGAAAAAAAAAGATAAATCATCAAAACAAGAAAGAGAGAGATAACATCACTTCAGATTCTTCAAAGATTAAAAAGCTAATAAGAGAATGAATGTTATTAGCCAACAAATTTAGCATCTGGGATGAAATTGACGAGTTATTTATTTATTTTTTTAATTTATTACATATCCCCCCCCCCCCCCGCTTGCTCTTGCTGTGTGTCCATTCCTCTGTGTTTTTCTATGTCTGCTTCTCATCTCCCCCCGTCCCCGTGGCAGCGCACCGAGTCGGCCCTCCGCGGCAGCGGCTCGTTCCTTTCGAGGGTGGCTCCATTCCGCTTTCACGGGCGGCTCCGCTCCATGTTTTGCGGGCAGCAGTCCTCCATGTTTTTGTGGGCTGACAGCTTCCGCACTTCGCAGGCAACAGCTCCACTTTTCACGGGTGACTTTGCCATGCCCATGGGGGCTCCGCCCTGCCCGTGGCGGCTTTTTGCCTTGCCCATGTCGGCTTTTGCCCCGCCCACGGCGGCTTGCCTTTCTCAAGGCTGTCTGCCTGCTCGGAGAGGTCCCCGGGAACCGAACCTGGGGCCTCCCATGTGGTACCCCAGCGAGCTCTTTATCCACTGAGCTATCTAGCCAGGCCCGACGAGTTCTTTAAAAGACTCAAATCACCAAAGCTCTCTCAAGAAGAAATAGATAACTTGAATACCCTTCTATTTATTAAAGAAATTGATGTATCGTTAAAAATCTTCCCACAAAGAAAACTCCAGGTCCACATGACTTACTGGTGAATTCTCTGAGACATTTCAGTAGAAAATAATGCCAAGTCTGTACAAAGTTTTTCAAGTTTTGGCAAGGACATGGAATACAGGGCCAGGACTAGGATGAGGCAAGTGAGGTGCCTAAGGTATGAGATTTAAGGAGGTGCTGGAACCTGAGAGTGGGTTCCTCCTTAAATATTGCACCCTAGGCGCCCAGCTTCCCTCACCCTAGTCCTGGCCTCATTGGAGGAACTGGAACTCTCATTCCCTGTTGGTGGGAATTTAAAGCAATACAACCACTTTGGAAAACAACTTGCCAGTATCTTAAAAAGTTAAACATACACCAACCAACCATTTACCTAAGAGAAATGAAAGCAATGTCTATACAAAGACTTGTACAAATATGTTTATAGAAGGTTTATTTGTAACAGCTCAAAACTGGAAACAACCCAAATCAGGAGATGAATAGATAAACAAATTGTAGTATAGCCACACAATGGAATACCACTGAGTAATAAAAAGGAATGAATATCAATTCCCCCAACAATATGCATAGATTAATCTCAAAATAGTTGTGCAGAGTGAATGAAGATAGACAAAAAAAAGAGTACATGCTGTATGATTCCATTTATATAAAACTAGCAATTGCAAACTAAATCTATAGTGACAGAAGCAAGTGGTTTCCTAGGTAGGGGCAGGAATGGAGGGAGGAATTAGAGGGGCATGAAGAAACCTGAGGGTGATGGATATGTTCATCATCTTGATTGTGGTGATGGTTTTCATGAGTATGTACAGATGGCAAAGCTTATTAAATTGTATACTTTATGTGCAGTTCATTACATATGATATATACTTTATTGAGCTATGAAAATAATATATGAACAAGGCAAAAAAGATACTAAAATTTATCTGGAAAAAATAAACACAAGAATATCTCTTAACACTTTTTAAAGGAAGAGGAATGAACCCTACAAGACATTAAATAAAGTACTAAAATCAAAATAGATTAGTAATTGCAAAGGAATCTACAGATCCATGGAAAACAATAGAAAATCTAGAAATACACCCAAATATATATGAGAATTTAGAATATAATAGAGGTGGCATTTTTAGATTAGTGAGAAAAGTTGGATTAAGTATTATGAAAATTGGCTGATCATTTGAAGGAAATAAAGCTGGATTCCCTACTTCTTAACAATCAAATTCCATATTCAAGATGTAAACATTAAAAAAGAAATAAACTACTAGAAGAAAACATGGATGAATTTAAAAAAAATTTTGAATTAAAAAAATAATTTTCAAAGAGAGAACTTTTTAAGCATAATACAAGACCAGAAATGGTAAAAAATATATATTTTTAAATTTGAAGTTCTGTCTGGTAAAAATATTATAAACCAAGTTCACCAAGAACTTAAAAGTTCACAGTCCTATATTAACTGGCAGACCTGCTACCAGAAGTTGGAACACTACAAACCTAGTGTTTTTCTTTTCATTATTACAGTCTGCTCTTTGCCACTTTCCTAGATGTTCTATCTGTCGTATCTCTGAGAAGGTAACAGTGTTGTTAGTGGTCATCTAATCCTAAATGAGAGTAGGATTTCTTTTTTTTTTTTTTTAACTCGGTAAGAAACTATCAATAACTAATTTCTATCTTAGGTATATAGTTTTCAAGTTTTCTTCCTTTTAGTATATTCTCTTGATATCTGATATTTAAATAAATGATACCCATTTGCTTTCCTACTTCACTCCAGATTTATGGAGACTTTTCTATAATTATGTATGATAGGATGAGTTTAGCTTTGACAAAGTATAGCTTTGACAATCTCTAGCTTGTGAAAACCAGAAAAGTCAGGGAGCTGCCTCACTTTGAACACTACCATATGAAGCTGTGGGTCACTTGTCTGTTTTCAAACTCTGCATTACCAATGGTGGAAATCAAATGTACCACTTTAAAATTAGAACCAACATTTAAAATTAGGAGGATAATGCAATGTCCTACTTTGATTCCAGGAGAAAGGACAAGTTCTTAATACAGTAAAATAAAACACAAAAGATAAACAAATCTTTAGTAGAAATCACGGAGTATATGTGTGTGTGTGTTTATATAATTAGGATTATCATCAATATTGAAAACTTAAAAATAAGGTTGCCTTTCTTTTGATACTGCAGTGTTATTTTCTAAAGGGAATACTCATATTGTCACATAGCATTGACTGCATTATTTACTTGATTGTCTTTTTACTAGAGAGAGAAGATTCATGAGAGATGCAAGAATATTTGTCCTCCTAAAGATACTTTTGACAGGACTCTCTTACATACTCATGGTATGCATCTATACTTTTTGTAGATAATAAAAGATAGCATAAATATCACTGAATAAAACCTTAATTTTGGGAACTTGACTGTCATGTCTCTAAATTCTATTTCTAGTTAAAATTTTAGAGCCTACAATCATAATCTTTTAATTTCTAAAAAAAACAATTGAAGAGAGAAATGTGAGCAATGGTAGTGTTATCCTACAGTTCTACAAATATTTATTAACTATCTCGGTACCAGGAATTTTGTTTATTGCTTAAAAATAGATGAATAAGAAATAATCCCTGTCTTCAAGTAGTTTATGATCTTCTTAGTAAGGTTAAATGCATAAACCAACAACTGGAGCACTATATACTAAGAAGTAAGCTTAGTGTGGTAAGGTTGTATAGAGCTGCTAACTTAACCTTAGAAGGCTTCCTAGAGTTGATGATGATTGCCTGTATCTTAAAGTAGTTAGCTTAAAATACTTTTGTCAGGAAAAGCATTTTAGGAAATGGGAAGAGTTTATACAAAGCCATAGAGTCAAAAGCAAACATATCTTTAAGGAACTGCAAAAATTCAGTATGTTGGTTCTACTGAGAGCAAGAGACGTTGCTGAAGACATAGGCAGGAGTCAGATAATAAAGAACTTTGCATGCCATACTAAGGAGTGTTACTTTTTCCAGAGAGCTACAAGGACTTTAAACCAGACATGGTCAGATTTATGTTTATACATTTCACTGTGAAAGCAGTTGTGGATAATGAATTTTGGGATGACAGTAAGACTGGAGGCAAGGAGACAGTTGAAGGCTATTGCAGTACATCAACTGAAAAATGATGTGGCCCCAATAACAGTTATGATGGAGATGGAGAAGAAATTAGGCCTTTGAGAGATACCTCAGAGATTGTGGCACAGGTTTTGGTAGACAGTTGGATATGTAATGGAGCAAGATAATTCAAGGATGACTCTCAGGTTTCTGGCTTGGGCAATTGGCTGGGTGAGAGGTGCAATTCAGCGAGAGAGGTATTTTGGAGGAGATAGGAGGGATAAGTTTATTTGCAGATTTGTAGAGAAGGAGGTGTCTGGTAGGCAACTGGATGTCAGGAAAGAAAGATCTGGGCTGGAGATGTAGACATTAGAATAGAGATATTAGTTCAATCAATGGGCTTGAATGGTATTACTCTTGGAGTATGTGAATGGTGAGAAGATTAGAAGATTGATGATAGAACTTTAGGAAACTGTCACATTTAATAGGCAGAAGGTAAGATACCTGTGAAGGAGACTAAAAGACATAATCAGGGAGTTGGGAGGGTCAAACGAGAGAGTTCTATTTTGGAAATGAAGGCTGGTGTGAGTTTAAAGAAGTGAAAATGGTTAGTCTATAATGTCAGAATATTCAGGGATAAATTAATTTGCTTACTGAGAAGTCCCCTTGGATTTGGCAATTAGGAGATCATAGGAAGAGCATTTAGACTGGAATAGTTGTTACAGAAGCCTCAGTGTTGTGTATTAAGGAATAGTGAGTACAAGAGAAAGAAATGGTGATGACAAGTATGGATGTGACTGTAAGATTTGAGATTGGTAGGGCATTTGCTGGAGGGAACAGACTGGAAGGACAGTTTTTCATGGCCAGGACCAGATGAGGCATTTGGATGACCCTAAGAGTGAGTGCTTCCTTAAATTTCATACCCTAGTTATCATTCTTGCCTCAGTCTAGTCCTGGCTCTGGCTTTTATCTTTTTCTTCTTTCCTTCCTCTTCATCTCCTTTCTCTCCTTCTTCTCCTAACCTTTCATTCACTTATTTTTATTTTTATTTTTTTTTAATGGGAGGAAACTGAGCATGTTTTTATACAAAGAGGAAAGAGCTAGTAAATGAAAAGAGGCTGAAGAAACAGAAAGAGGTGGGGTAAATGCTGAAGCAAGGTCACAAAAGAGTCAGGAAAGGATGGAATCCAATACAGAAAGGTTAGTTTTGGGAAGGAAAGACACCTTGTGTGAGATTGGGGTGGCAGGAAGAAGGTTAAGTAGATTCAGTTGCAGATAAGTTGTAGGTGATACGAGCCAAGATGTTAAGAAAATTACTAAATATGATATGAAAAAGCAATCTTTGATAATAAATTCTGGATGGGATGATGAATACTTTGAACAATAAAAATAGAGTATTTCGATTTTATAATTTAATTCATTTTTTAAAAAACTACATAGAATGCCAAGCTTACTCTTACCAAAACATAACAAAATAGCATCAAGCTTTCCGTGTCCATTTAAAAAAGACTTGAAATGTATTTGTTTCTTTTATTGCTGCTATATAATTGGTTAAAATTATTTGAAACATGTCTTATTCAGTGCTTTGCCTACTTTTTTGGTGCTTTTGTCTACTGCCTACTAGATGCTTGATAGATAATTGTTAAAGGAAGTAACTTAAGTCATCATTTGGTTGTGAACCAGTATAATATTGAATCTCAAAATATATTTTATGGAGGTAAAATGAAAACAAGTTTAAAAACTTGTATCTTTCCTTTTACTTTCTTCATAGATAAATCCAGGACAGATCTGGAGCAAGTACCTAAGGTAACAAACCTTTAAAAATGAGAATACTGCTTTTAATATTTGATTTTTAATTTTGCCTTGCAATGAACTTTCATTTGGTAGTTTTCTGGCACTTCAGCCACTTTGCCTCTCCTGGGGATTTGTTTCATCACTTTTCTCTTTGGCACCATTACTCTCTTCTTCATTACTGAATCCTACAACTATGTTTGAGTCTTTCTGTTTTAAAAAATAATATTTTTGGTCTTACTACCCATCCCTTCAAATATTGAGATATTTTTATTGTATGAAAAATTTTGTGGATCTGTATAATAGATTCCTTTTTTTTTTTTTTTTGAGAAAGAGTATTACATTAATCAGATTCTCAGAGGTCTGCTACAATTGCTCTTTAGGGAAAGAAAGACAAAAAGCTAAGAGCAAAAAGGGAGAAGGGGGTGATTTTTAAAGTGCTTTGATTACTACAATATAAAATGCACACTATATCATTTAAGGCCCATAATTACTTGCCTTCCATCAATAATCACATGCTTAACTTTTTTAAAATTTCTCCCCGCCCCCTCGTTGTTTTTGCGCTTGCTGTCTGCTGTGTGTTCTTCTGTGTCTGTTTGTCTTCTCTTTAGGCAGCACCAGGAACCAATCCTAGGACCTTCCGGGATGGGAGATAGGTGCTCAATCTCTTGTA
>PVKH010034503.1:0-11863 GCA_004027955.1 Chaetophractus vellerosus
ATCATCAATTATAATAAATGTTCCACACCAATGCAAGGTGTTGGGGGTGGGGTGGTTTTTGGAAATCCTATATTTTATGCATGATTGTTCTATAAACCTACAACTACTCTAAGGGGGAAAAAATGAGTGAGGATTTAAGGCATTCCTAGATAAACAAAAGTTGAGGGACTTCCTAACCACTAGACCAGCCCTACAAGAAATGCTAAAGGGAGTTCTGAACATTGGTAGGACACCAGATAACTGAGGCCACCTGAAGAAATAAAGATCTCCAGTAAAGACAATGATATTGGTCCATATAAATATTAGTATTATTGTATTTTTCATTTGTAACTGTGCAGGAATCCGTCCTGCAAAGTCTTGTGGGGATCTGCCCAGCAGAGCCTGCGATGGGGCAAAGAATTGCTCTGAACATGAAGGTTGAGAGACATGAGGGGAAGAACTGCTAAAGAAGCTATCCTCCTTTGCTGATTCCCATCATGGTTTTTATTCTCTTTTTCACGTAGCAAAAGGTTAGGGTGTATGTGCAGTGGAGTAGGCAGGTATCATGAATGTGAGCATCCTAAATACGTAAATAACATCATAAAAATCCCAGGTTGATAATGGGGCAGCAAGATTACAGAAGCATTTAGTGATATATGTAGGAGATAAGGTGGAGGCAAAGGTCTAAGATAGCTGATTAACAGAGCAAGGCAAGAATGTTAAAGGAAATTGAACTGATAGTGGAGAATTCTCTGTGTGGGCAGAGAATTTACATTCTTAGATGTAAAGATCAGAGGATTCCCACATCTCCCCCTTTTCTGTTTAGATAAGAAGAAAAAGAAGAGGGAAGAGTATCTTGTCACAGTCCTTTATAAAAACTGCCCCCTTCCCAATAGTTCAAAGTAATAAATGGGAAACAAATTTTGATAGTAATAGTAATGTCAGGTTGCTGTCTGCTATCTGGGTTCTGAACTGAGCTGTGTGTGGGAAACAAAATAGCTGTGGTGGTAGGAGACCACCCTTGGGAGGGCTGAGGGTCAGTGTCCTACCTCTGTAGGCCCTCAAATTCTCTCCTGAACTCCACGTTTTATTTCCTAAAGGATCTAAAAGGCAAATGCATTAACCTTTAATAATAAATGAATGGATTTGGACACTTAATGTATAAATATGTAATTTGTGAGGAGAACTACATAAAGATTGGGGGATGAAGGGGTAGAAGAATATAGTTCACATATGTTACCAGGTTGTTAAATTGGTATCAAAGCAAATGAGTTTGTTATAGATTTAGGATATTACACTTAAGCCCTGAGGTAACCACAAAGAGAACACAGGAAAATATGCAAATTCATAGAGACAGAAAATAAGACTACAGGTTACCAGGGGTGGGGGGTAGGAGCAATGGGGAGTTAATGCAAAATGAGTGTATTCTGTGTGGGGTGAAGGGAAGGTTATATCAACAGATAGCAGTGAGAGTACTGCAACACTGTGACTATGATTAATCCTACTCATAGTATGCTTGGGAGGAATTGGGATGGGAAAATTTATGTTGTATATACATTTCCACAATTAAAGAAGAGCACAAAAGAATAACTAAAGAGATAATGATGTGTGGATGTTTTCGCTGTCCTGATATTGTGACAATCAGGGTAGACTAAACATTTGCTACATTAGAAACCATGCATGTGTCCCCAGACCTAGTTTTTCTCCTTAGTTCTGGTTTTTGGAATGCTGATGATAAACTAAGCTAGTGATAAACTATCCTGTATGGGAAAAGACTGTAACTTTGGGTATCTTTGGTCAACCTTAAGAGATATAGCAGGGAGACAGATGTGGCTTGGGTGGTTGGGCATCCATCTCCCATATGAAGGGACCTGAGTTCGATCCCTGGGACCTCCCAGTAAAAATTAAAAAAAAAAAGAAAAATATAGAAGTCATGTGGGCCACCAGGCCCCACGTGTGGGTGCACTGTCAGGCCCCATGAACCACACAGATGATGATGTAACAGGAGAGTGACACATGGGAGAGCCAAGATGAGATGCACCGAAAAACCAGGATCTAAGGTGGCGCAGGTGGTAGGACACCTCTCTCCCACATTGGAGGTTCTGAGGATCGAATCCCAGTGAAGACAGGAGGACAAGGATGAGAAGAGAGGGCAGGAAATGGACACAGAGTCACTCAGTGAATGGACAAAGAAACAGCAAAAACAGAGGGTGGGGGGTAAAAATGGATAAAAGTAAATAAATAAATAAATTCTTAAAAAATGTATAGGGGAGGAAGATATGGACTATAGTTGGTAGTAATAATTTGATGATGCTCTTTCACGATTTATTAACAAATGTTTCACAACAATGAAGGGTTTTTGTGGGGCAGTGATGTGTGGGAACCCTGTATGATGTTTTGCATGTTTGTTTTGTAAGTTCATGATGTTTACTGAACACTTAGAGTTTATGCATGTTCATGTATGAATGATATACTTGAATAAATTGTTTTTAAAAAAAGAGATAATGACAATTTAATGCAATATATGATACTATGTGTGGTATAAAAAGGCTCAAAAGTACATTATTAAGATATAGGAAAAATTGGAATATAGAATATTAGCTGGGTATTGTTAAATTTCTTGAACTGGATAACTGCATTTTTAAAAAGATTTATTTTTATTTATTTATATATCCCCCCCTTGCTGCTTGTTCTTGCTGTGTTCATTTGCTTTGCATTCTTCTGTGTGTGTTTGTCTCCCCCTGCTGCAGCATCCCACTGAGTGAGCTAACCGCCCGGTGGCTTGCCTGCTTGTGGCAGCTTGCCTGCTCGTGGTGGCTTGCCTCCTCATGGCGGCTTGCCTGCTCACAGAGGCCTGCCTACTTGAGGAGGCCCCGGGAACCAAACCCGGGGCCTCCCACGTGGCAAACCAGAGCCCTACCAATTGAGCCACAGCTGGTTCCCTGCATTTGATTACATAAGGGAATATACTTATTCATAGGAAATACACATGGAAGTACTGTGTGTTCAAGGAGGGTGATGTGTGCAATCTGCTCTCAAATGTTCAGGAAAAAGATAGATGATAGATAGATAGATAGATAGATAGATAGATAGATAGATAGATAGATAGATAGATAGAAAAAGAAATAGAATGAACGATACAGCAAAGGTGACAAAATGTTAAAATTGAGTATTTGGGGGGGGTATGTTGGAGTTTTCTGAATTGGGTATGTAATAATTTTGCAACTGTCTTGTAAGTGTGAAATTATTTCAAGATAAAAAGTTTTTTTTTTTTTTAAAGATTTATTTATTTTATTACATATCTCCCCTTCCCCCCGCTGCGGCGACACGCCGAGAGTGGTCACTGCGCAGGCGCGGCTTTCCCCGCTTGTGGGCAGTCTCTGCGTCCGTTCACGGCCGGCTTTCAGTTCGCGGGTGGCTGGCTGCGCTCCATCCGCGGGCGACCTGCCCTGCCCGTGGCAGCTCTTGCCCTGTCCATGGCAGCTTTTTGCCCTGCCCACGGTGGCTCCGGCCCGCCCATGGCGGCTTGCCATTCTCAAGGCGGTCTGCCCGCTAGGAGAGGTCCCCGGGAATCGAACCCGGGGCCTCCCATGTGGTATGCCAGCGCCCTATCCACTGGGCTATCGAGCCGGCCCCAAGATAAAAAGTTTTTAAAAACACTTTAAAAATTGAAAAAAAGGGAGCCGGCTGTAGCCCAGTGGATAGGGCGCTGGTACACCACATGGGAGGCCCTGGGTTCGGTTCCCAGGGGCCTCTCCGAGCAGGCAGACCGCCTTGAGAGGGCAAAAGCTGCCGTGGGTGGGGCAAAGCCGCCACGGGCAGGGCAAGTCGCCCACAAATGGAGCAGAGCCACCTGCAAGCGGAGCAGAGCCACCCATAAGCGGAGCAGAGCTGCCCACAAGCAGAACAGAGCCGCCCGCAAGCGGGGCAAGCCGCCTGCGCAGTGAGCTGACTCGGCGCATCGCTTCAACAGGGAGAGACAAAGCAGACACAGAAGAACACAAAAATGAACACAGCAAGAGCAAGCAGAAAGGGGGGGATATGTAACAAAAAAAATTGAAAAAAAATTGAATCAAACTAGAAATCAATAATAGAAAGGAAAATCTACAAATAGTTTAGAAATTAAGCATCATATCTAAATAATCCATGGATCACAGAAGACATCTCAAGGAAATGTTAAAAATATATTTATGTGAATGAAAATGGAAATACAACATATCAAAATATGTAGAATCCAGCAAACCGGTAGTTAAAGGAAATTATTAGGACTAAATTCTGATATTAGAAAAGATAGTTCTTGAATCATTAACTAAAGCTTCCACCTCATGGAACTAAGCAAAGAGCAAAATAAACCCAACTCAAGGGGGACGGATGTAGCTCAAATGGTTGGGCGTCCATCCACCATATGGAGGGACCTGGGTTCAATCCCCGGGACCTCCCGGTAAAATAAAAATATAAATAAATAAATAAATAAATAAATAAATAAATAAATAAATAAATAAATAAATAAACAAACCCAATTCAAGCATAAAGAAAGTAAAAAAGATAGGGGCAAGAATAAAAATTAAAAATCAAACCAAAAATTGTTTCTTTAAAATGACCAATAAAACTGCAAAATCTCTAGCAAAATTAAGAATGGAATAGGGGCTGGCTGTATAGCCCAGTTGGTAGGGCGCTGGTTTACCACATGGGAGGCCCTGGGTTCAGTCCCCCGGCCTCCTCAAACGGGCAGACCGCCTTGAGAAGGCAAGCCAACATGGACGGGGCATGCCGCCACGGATGGGCATGCCACCGCGGGCAAAAAGGCAAGCCCCCATGGGCAAAAGCAAGCTCCCACGAGCAAGGGCGAGCCCCCACAAGCAGGCAGGCCGCCACGCTGGTGAGCTGACTTGGCAGGTCACCCCAGTAGGGGGAGACAAGCAGACACAGAGGAATGCAGAGAAAAAATGAACACAGCAAGAACAAGCAAAAAAGGGGGGGATGTATAATAAATAAAATAATAAATCTTTAAAAAAAAAGAATGGAATAGAGTTTATTGACAATAGAAATTAAATGGGTATACAGACAATAAAAAAGTGAAAGAATACTGTGAATAAATCTATATCCATCAGTTAAGCAACTTAAATAAAATTAAGTAAATCAGATCAATTAAAAAAAAATGACCTAACAAAACTCACCAAAAAAGAGATAATTTGAATAGTACTGTAACTTAAAAAAAATAGTGCTTAAAAACCATTTGGTGGGGCTGGCTGTAGCCCCATTAGTAGGGCCCCGGTTTACCACATAAGAGGCCCCGGGTTCAGTTCCCAGGGCCTCCTCGAGCGGGCAGACCGCCTTGAGAAGGCAAGCCGCTGCGAGCAGGGCAAGCCCCTGCGGGAAGGGCAAGCCGCTGCGAGCAGGCAGGCTGCCGTGCGGTGAGCTGACTCGGCGAGTCGCTGCAGCAGGGGGGAGACAAGCAGACATAGGAGAACACACAAAAAAAGAACACAGCAAGAACAAGCAGAAAGGGGGGGATATGTAATAAATAAAAAATAAATCTTAAAAAAAAAACATTTGGAGGGGGATGGATGTGGCTCAAATGGTTGGGCGTCTGTCTCCCATATAGAGGGACTTGGGTTCAAGCCCTGGGACCTCCCGGTAGAAAAAAAAAATTTGGAAATTCTCCAGGCCCAGCTGGGCTCACTGGTGAGTTCTACTTAACACTGAGGAAAGAACATCAATTCTAAATAATATCTTCCATATTAACTGTCTTAAAAATAAAAAAAAAGAAAACCATATAATTGTATCAACTGATGCAAAACAAGCAGTTGACAAAATTCAACATCTACTCAAGATAAAATAAAATCCATAGGGGAGTGGATGTGGCTCAAGCAGTTGAGTGCCTGTTCCCACATGGGAGGGCCCGGATTCAGTCCCCCATGCCTCATAAAAACAAAAAACAAACAACAAGCAAACAAATGAAAAAACCAACCCAGGGGAGCCAATGTGGCTCAGTGGTTGAGCACTTCACACTTATGAGGTCTGGGGTTTAATTCCAAGCCCTGGTACCTCAAAAAATAAGTCCATAAATTAGGTCTAGAAGGGACATTCCTAAAAATTAAAAAGAGCATCTACAAATAGCCAACAGATGGAGCAGATGTGGCTCAAGGGGTTGGGCGTCCATCTACCATGTGGAGGGATCCGGGTTTGATCCCCAGGACCTCCCGGTAAAATTAAAAAAAAAAAAGAAGAAGTTAAAAAAAAATACAAATAGCCAACAGATAAACTTAAAGATGAAAAACTGAACATTTTCCCTCTACAATTGGGAACAATGCAAGAATGTCTGTTCCTACAATCCTATTCAACATAGTACTGGACTTCCTAACCCATCCAGTAAAGCAAGATAAGGAAACAAAATAATGAAGATGGGAAATAATCTAATTTGTCTCTAGTCATAACAGGCACTATTGCCTATATAGAAAATGTCAACAATCTAAAAACAAAGAAGGGGAGTGGATGTAGCTCAGGGGTTGAGTGTCTGCTTCCCAATTTCGAGGTCCTGGGTTCAATCCCTGATGCCTCCTAAAAAAATAAAAATAAAAACTAAATAAAAATAAAAACAAACAAAAAACTCTATGAATAGGTGAATTTAGAAAGTTTGCAAGATAAAGGTGTACACTACAGAGCTAACTCAGCAGACGTGGGTTGCTCAAACTGCACATTCCAAAGAAAATATTGGACTCTGGCTGGCTCCAGAAACATCTTTCAAAAATACCTCCGAATATCCTACCTGATAAGAATATCTCTATATGACTTGGCTCATAGCAATTTCTTTTTCTGCCAACATAATAGTTAAAAGGGGCTTTGGGCTACCCTATAACAGACCTCTCAAGGGGTTTCTGGTAGTTGAATTATGTACCCCAGAAAAAGACATGTTCTTAATGTCAATCCATTCTTGAGTGTGAACACTTTTAAATTTTATTTTTATTTTATTTTTTTGAGGTACCAGAAGCCAGGGATTGAACCCTGGACCTCATATGTGGGAAGCTGGCGCTCAACCACTGAGCCACATCAGCTTCCCTAGTTGGTTTTTTTATTTGTTTTGCTTGTTTTTGTTTTTTCAGGAGGCACTGGGAACCAAACCCAGGACCTCCCATGTGGGAGGCAGGCCTCAACCACTCGAGACACATTGGCTCCCTGAACCCATTTTAAATAGTACCTTTTGAAGATGTTATTTTTAGTTAAATTGTGGCCAACTGAATCAATCTGGGCTTTAATACGACCAAAGGGTATCACACCCAGAGGAACAGATCAGTTAATAAACACAATCACTCTTTTTGGAATTCATAAGTAATATCATGTCATAATGGTTCCTTTTGTGAACAGATCATTTACAATTGCTTTAGCATTTCATAGTATTAAAATGCTCCATTTTCCTATTAAACCTATTTTAATAAAATTTAAAAAAATAAGTAATATCAAACTGCTACAAGTATATAAGTAGTAAAGAATTTAACCTTGCCCAGAAAGAGGTCTGGTCTTTGCCCTCAGCTCTGGAAGGTAATCTCTGGTGTCTTTACCTGGTCACCTAGATAGACAATGTTATTTAGGGCAGGAACTGGCCATGCCAGTAATACCAACAATATAACTTAGGATGAGGGGTTTGGGTAATGCAGTATCAGTCAACCTGGAGACTGGGATCAGCCACATGGAAAATCAAGCAATCATGCCTACATAATAGAGCCCTAATAAAAAATGAACACTGAAGCTTGGGTGAACTACCTCAGTTGGAAATCCTTCAAGCATGTCACACATTGCTATCTGGAGGGTAATATGTCCTGACTCCATAGGAAGAAAAACAGAAGCTCCACACTTGGTATTTCTCCTGGTCTATACTCTATGTCCTTCTTACCCTGGTTGATTTCCATCTGTATTATTTTCCTATAATACTATATAACCATGAATATAATGGCTTTCATTGAGTTCTGTCAGTAATTCTCTCAAATTATTAGACCTGAGGGTGGCTTTGGGAACTCTCTTGATCTTGCAGTTGGCGTTAGAAATGAAGATGATCTCTTGTGGGGACTGTAGCCTATAAACCAAATAGTAGACTTAATTTTTACAGTATAAATTAACAAAAACCCAGTAGATCTGCATGCTATAAACTATCTAATGCTGATGAAAGAAATCAAAGAGAACTAATTAAATGGAGAGACATACCATGTTTATGGATTGGAAAGCTGAATACAGTAAAGATATCAAATCTCCAATTTGACATAGATTTAATGCAACGTCAGTCAAAATCCCCGTAGATTTTGTGCAAATTTAATGTAAAAATGAATATGGAGGACCCCGGGGACGGTTGTGGCGTAGGGCCAAGTGGACGTGGCGGCCGTGGCTTTGCTACCGACTGTGCTGTTCGTCTCTGGAAAATACTCTTCTGGCCGTCTTCGCTGTACCAATTCTTTTACGGTTAGAGCCGTGTCGGTGAAGGAGATCTTCGTGGAGCTGCAGGGCTTTTTGGCTGCCGAGCAGGACATTCCAGAGGAAATCCGAAAAGTTGCACAGAGTTTAGAACAAACAGCTCCAGAGATTTTAACACTACTACAAGGGGTCCATCAGGGTGCTGGGTTTCAAGACATTCCAAAGAGGTGTTTGAAAGCTCGAGAACATTTTGGTACAGTAAAAACACATTTAAAGATTCTGAAGACCAAGTTCCCTGCTGAACATGATTTCATGAGCACTGGAGGTTTATGTTGCAATGCTTGGTCTCCTTGGCAGCATTTGTTGTGTATTTGGAATCAGAAACTAATGACTGGGGAAGCGGTTACAGAGATTTTCGGCACTGAGCCTGATCAGGAGAAAGAATTTTATCTGGATGTAGAAGACTATCTTTCAGGAGTTTTAATTCTTGCTAGTGAATTGTTGCGGCTGTCAGTCAACAGCTTGACCTCTAGAGACTACTGCGGCCCCTCCACATCTCCACCTTCATCAATGAGCTGGATTCCGGTTTCCACCTTCTCAGCCTGAAAACGATTCCCTGAGGAAGCGCTACGATGGCTGCAAGTGAAGAAAGTAGAAGAGGTGGTCTACAATCTCTCAATCCGTGGCTTCAATAAGGAAACAGCTGCTGCTTGTGTGGACAAACAGGAGGTCTGCCCGCCCCTGGCCTTGTTTACCTCAGTGATTGCTACCTTGACTGTTGATGCACTGACTGAAAAGTTTATTGTCTTACTTTGTGATTCTTCCTCCAATTGTGACCTTTGATGTTTTCTATTTCCTAAGTTAGCTGTCCCTACCCTGGTATAGCCTGGTTTCAGTATAAAAATAGATAATTAAAAGGATGGTTACCAAGGAAAAAAAAAAAAGGAAAGGCAAAGAAACTATATTAGCTAAAACAATTTTAAGAATAAAAGTTGGAGGAATGACTACCCAATTTTAAGCCTTACTATATAGATAAAATTATCAAGACATTGTAGTATTAGGAAAGGGTTAGAAACCTAAGTCAATAGAAGATAGTAGAGAATCTAGAACTACAGCTATACAAATATGGGTAACAGATTTGTACAAAGGTGGAAAAGCAACTTAATGGAAAAAGAACAGTCATTTCCACAATGTTGGAACAACTGCACATTCATAGGTAAAGAAAATGAACTTTGACTTAATTTTTATACCACATACAAAATTAACTCAAAATGGATTATAGAATTGAATGTAAGGGCCGGCCCTATAGCCCAGTTGGTAGGGTGCTGGTTTACCACATGGGAGGCCCCAGGTTCGGTCCCTGGGCCTCCTGGAATGGGCAGACCACCTTGAGAAGGCAAGCCAATGTGGGCAGGGCACGCCGCTGTGGGCAAAGGCAAGCCCCCGTGGGTGGACAAAAAGGCAAGCCCCCGTGGGCAAAGGCAAGCCCCCACGAGCAAGGGTGAGCCCTCTCGAGCAGGCAGGCCACTGTGCCAGTGAGCTGACTCGGCAGGTCGCCCCAGCAGGGGAGACAAGTGGACACAGAGGAATGCAGAGAAAGATGAACACAGCAAGAACAAGCAAAAAGGGGGGGGGGGAATGTATAATAAATAAAAATAAAATTGAATGTAAAAGGCAAAACTATAATATTTTTCTAAGAAAACCTTGGAGAAATTTTCATGCCCAACCATAGGTGAAGAAATCTTAAACTAGACACCATAATGACAATCTGTATAAGAAAAAATGATATATTGCACTTCATCAAAATTAAAAACTTTTCTTTGAGACTCTGCTAAGATAGTGAAAGACAAGATACAGACCAAGAGAAAATATTTGCATATCACATATCCAAGGATTTGTATCCAGAATACATAAGGAATGCATTTAAACTACATAGTAGTAAGAAAACAAACAACCCAATTAGAAAATGGGCAAAAGATTTTTTTTCTTTCAAGTACCAGGGCTAGGGATTGAACCCAGGACCTTGTATGTGGTATGCTGGCACTTAACCACTTGAGTTACACTGGTTCCCAAGGATGCTCTGGCTATTTTTTTTTTTTAGGAGGTACGCAGGATTGAACCCAGGACCCTGTACATGGGAAACCACTTGAGCTATATCCGCTCCCTGGACAAAGATTTTAACTGATAATATAACAAAGAGGATATATGTGTGGTAAGCAAGCAACAGATGGTATCCATCATTATTAGTTCATTATCATCCATGCAAGTTAAGGTCATGATCATTTATCACTACACACCTAAGACAATGGCTTATATAAAATACAAAGACAATACCAAGTGCTGATAAGGATTCAGAGCAACTGGCTCTTTCATATATTGCTAACAGAATGGCTAAAATAAAATATATTGGCAATACTAAGTGCTGGAGGAGATGTAAAACAACCAGATCTCTCATTAATTGCTGATGGGAATGTAAAATAGTAGAGCCAGTCTGGGAAACAGAAATTTCTTATAAAGTTAAACACAGACCATACACCTCAATATTTATCTTAGAGAAATAAAAATTACATTCCCACAAAACCCTGTCTACAAATTCCATAGCACTTTGATTTATTTATAACAGTGAAAACGCTGAAAAAACCCAAATCTCCTTCACAGGTGAATGGATAAATAAACTGGAATATATAATTTGTTTACTAATTAGCATAAAACAATTTATAAGAATCTTAAAAGCAATTTGCTGACTGACAAAAACACTAACCCAGAGTTTCCATACTGCATAATACCATTTTTAATAAAATTCTTGAAATGACAAAATTATACTGAAGGAGAACAGGTAAGTGGTTGCCAGGATTAGGTCTGGAGAAAGTATGTGACCATAAAAAGGTAGCATGAGCAAGTTTGTTTATGTTGATTAAATATTTCTACATTCTGATTGTGGTGTTAGTTACATGAATCTAAACATGTAGTAAAACTTGGAATTATACACTAAAACTTTTTTCATGTAAAAACTAGTGTAATCCAAATCAGGTTAGGAGCAAACAGTATTTTACCAATGATATTTTGCTGGTTTTGATAATGAAATATGGTTATCGATGATGTTTTCACTGGAAGAAGTCAGAAGAAGGATATTAGGAAAGTCTTTAGACTATTTTTGAGATTTCTTGTGTGTTTAAAATTACTTAATAGCTTAATAAAAATAACTCTGAGGGGCCAGCTGGATAGCCCAGTTGGTAGGGTGCCGGTTTACCACATGGGAGGCCCCAGGTTCCGTCCCGGGCCTCTTCTAAGGGGCGGACCGCCTCGAGAAAGCAAGCCAACGTGGGCAGGGCATGCTGCTGCAGGCAAAGGCAAGCCCCCACGAGCAAGGGCGAGCCCCCACCAGCAGGCGGGCCACCGCGCTGGTGAGCTGACTCCGCAGGTTGCCCCAGCAGGGGGAGACAAGCAGACACAGAAGAACGCAGAGGAAAAAAAAAAATGA
>PVKH010034504.1:0-11862 GCA_004027955.1 Chaetophractus vellerosus
GAAGCTAAAGCAGAGCTTAGAGGAAAATATGTGCTAATTTAAGTGCTTAAATTAGAAAATAAGAATGGTCTCCAAATCAAGAATCTAAATGTCTACCTCAAGAAACTAGTAGAAGAACAAATTAAACCCAAAGGAAGCAGAAGGAAGAAAACAAAGATAATAGTAGGAATCAATGAATTGAAGCACAGGAGAAATAGAGAAATGAATCAAATCAAAAGCTGGCTCTTTGGAAAGACCAATGAAATTGATAAACCTCTAGCCAGACCACCACAAAATAAAGAGAAAAGACAAAACAAACCTATAATAGGAATCAAAGGAATATAACTACATATTCTAAAACATTATAAGGATCGTAAAGAAGTATTATCAACAACTTTATGACAATAAATTCTACAACTCAGATGAAGTGGAAAAATTCCTTGAATGAAACTTGTTCAAGAAAAAAATAGATAAGCTGAGTAACTCTATATCTATTCCATTTACTGATAATTCTGTCAAATATTTAAGGAAGAAATAATGCCTATTCCATACAAACTCTTCCTAGTTAATATTATGAGGCCAATGCTACCTGAAAACAAAACCTAACAAAGAAATTACAAGAAAAAGTATCAGAGATTCATATTCTTTATAAATTTGTACACAAAAATCCTTTACAAAATATTGGCAAATCAAAGACAGAAATATGTAAAATGGATAGTTCATCATGTCCAAGTAGGGGTTATCACCAAAAATGTAAGATTGGGTTAACATTTGAAAACTCATCAACATAATTCAAGTTATTAACACACTAAAATAGAAAGATTTAACCAATTCCATACCTATTTATGATTTTAAAATACCCTCAGCAAATTAGGGGGGAAAGGGGTGGAGGATCAATACAAAATCCATAGCTAGCATAAATTTAAAGGAAAAAACTGAACACTTTCCCTCTAATGTCAGAAATGAGGCAACAATATCTTCTTTTACTGCTTCTAGTCTACGTTTTCCTGAAGTCTTAACTAGGGCAACAAGACAAGTAAAACAAATAAAAAACATATAGATCAAAAAAAAAAAAAAAAGAAGTAAAACTATCTTTATAAGAAGATGGTATGATTGTATGTGTAGATCCCAAGGAATCTACAAAAAAGCGGCTGAAAGTAATAACTGAGTTTAGCAAGGTTTCAGGATAAAGAACAATATACAAAAATCAATTCTATTTCTATACACTAGAAACAAACCATTGGAAGTTGACATTAAAAATATAATACAATAGCAATAAAACCATGAAAATTTAAAGATAAATTTAACACCATATTTTAATATCTGTGCACTGAAAACCATAAAAATGAACAAGATGGAGAAATACACTATAGTCATGGATCAGAAGGCTCAATATTGTAAAAATGTAAATTCACCCCGAATTGATCTATACATTCAAAGCAGTCCCAATCAAAATCTGAACAGCTCTTTAAAAATATATATCTAGGCAAGTTAATCTAAATCTCAAATGGAAATGCAAAGGACTCAAATTAGCAAAAACCATTTTGAGAGGAGAACAAAATTGGAGGCTTTACACTACCTGATTTCAAGACTTACTGTAATATTACAGTAATCAAGACATTTTTGCAATGACAGCAGAATAGGCATATAGATCAATGGACTAGAATAGAGAATGTAGAAACATAGCACACATATATCTTCAATTGATTTTAACAAAGCTGACAAGCTAATTCAATGGGAAAGTAAAGTCTCTTCTAAGCTAGAACAAACAATTGGATGTCCTTATGCAAGAAAAAATAAAAATAAAAAGTCTTCAACCCTTAACTGATCCCATACACCAAATATTTACACAAACAGCAAAATGGATCATAGACCTTATATAAAAGCTTACATTATAAAACTTAAAAAAAGAAAGCAGCACAGCAGAAAAATTTTGCAGCCGTGGATGGGCAAAATATTTCTTAGAACACAAAAAGCACAAAATAATTTAAGAAAAACATAATAAATTGTACTTCGCTAATGTTAAAAAACATTTACTTTTTGATGGGTATTGCAAATAAAATGAAAAGGCAATTCACAGACTGGGAGAAAATATTTGCAAATCAGATATTTGATTAAGGACTTGTATCAGAATATATAAAGAACTCTCAAAACAATAATAAACAAACAACCTGTAAAATAATGAAGAAAATATTTCCATATTTTACCAGAGAAGGTATATGAATAACAAATAAGCAATGAAAGGATGCTCTACATAGTCATTAGGAAATGCACCGGTTCTTATCTGGAATGATGGAAATGTTTTGTCAATGGATGGTGGTGATGGTAGTAAAACATTGTGAGTGTAATTAACAGCACTGAAATATATATCTAAAAGTGATCAAAAGGGAAAATGTTTGGCTTATATATATGGTAACAATGAAAAAGAGAGAGGAGGGGTCAAGGGCTCAACATGTGTTAGGAAATATTAGGAAATATATTACAGCATATATTAATGGCTTCCTTGGAAACAATTAAAAAGTACAATAATGGAGCATAAAAAAAGTACAATGAGATGCCAATACATACTCATTAGCATGACTAAAATGAAAAGACTGACAGTTCCCAGTGTTTAGTTGTAGAACGACTGAACTTTCTCGTACAGCTGGTGGAAATGCAAAAAGAAACAGACACTTTGGGAAATGGTTTGGTGCTTTCTTTAAAATGTAAATATATATTTATCATATGACCAGCAATACTTCTCTTGGTACTCTAAGAGAAATGAGAATATATACCCATACAAAGATTTGTACAAGAGTATTCACAGCAGCTTTATTGATAATAGCCAAAAATCTGAAACTTCCATCGAATGGTAAATGGATAAATAAATGGTGGTATATCCATACAATGAAATACATCTCAGGAATAAAAAGAATTAACTACCGATACACACAACAACATGGATGAATCTCAAGAGAATTATACTTAGTGGAAGAAGTCAGACAAAAAAACCTGTTCTGTATGATTCCATGTATGTGAAATTAAAGAAAAGGCAAAACTATGGTGATAGAAAGCACATCAGTGGTTGCCTTATCCTGGGGTCAGGGATGGGAAGTGACTGTAAAAGGGCACAGGAAACTTTTTGAGGTATTGAAAATGTTGTATCACTTATTATGCCGGTATTAACATAACTACATATTTTTCAAAATTCATACACTGTACATTCAAAATGGATGAATTTTATACCTCAATAAAGCTAATTATCAATCAATAATCATAAGTTAGGCCAAGTCATTCTGATGCTCAGCAGCCTCCAATATCCATATCTTTCTATCATGCTTAAAATAAAATCCCAAATTCTTGTCATGGTCTATAATACTACACATGATCTGGCTCCCGCATACTTCCCCAGCCCCCTCCCCACAGCTTCTCCCTAAATGTTTTCTGCTCCAGTCACGCTGTGCTCCTTGGCCATCAGAGAACACGCCCGTCATGTCCCTGTGTCAGGGCATTTGCAAGTGCTGTGGCTTCTCCCAGGGATATTCCTCCCTCATGTCTGAGTGGTTTGATTCCTCACTTCTCTGTCATGTTATCAGAAAGGCCTCTCCTCATCTCCTTCTGCTTTGTTTTCTTCATAGCACTTCAGCCTGACATTTTTCATTTACTTAGCCATTTTCTTCTCCCCCATTTGAAGTAACTCCATGAAGGCAGGGAGGTCCAGGGGCTATATAGCTCCATCTACTAGAGCAGTTCCTGGCACATAGTAGGCCCTCAATAAATACAGGTTATTCAATGAATGAAGGATAGTGAGATCTCTACATATTAGAAATTATGCAGTGCAGTCAACACAGTGCACAAAAGCTCATAGTCATAAAACTTGATCTTATTAAATAAAAATGAATGATTAAGCACTGAATTTAAGAAATTTTTAAAAATGAAACAATCCAAAAGAAAACAGAAAAAAAGAATTAATAAGATAAAAACAGAAAGCAATACATTCAAAAATGGAATAGGAATTGAAGTAATAAATAAATCCAAGACCTATTTCTTTAGGGAAAAAATAATAAAATAGGCAAATCGCTGGTTTATTTTGTTCTCAATAAAAGGCAAGAAGATAGAAAATATAAGTACATAAATTAGAAATAAAAACCACAGAAATTAGAACAGATAGAGGGATTTTTTTTTTAATTATAAGAAAAAGCTTTGTTCAACACTAGGCAAACATATTTGAAACATGTTCAAATGGTTTTAAAGAATTGCTTTGACTCCTAAACATTAAACTTGGTTTCACATTCTTTTGACTCCTTCCTGATTACTGAGTCTCACGTGACTTCATTCCACATTGTGGTCCTCTACCCCATCTTTGGTCCATAGACCCATGAGGGAGAGGGGTGAAGCAGTTGCCTTTGGTTAGTAATGCGTGATCTGAGAGTGGCAATCCAGCACAGTGGTTAAGAGCTCAGGCTCTTGGGTCAGATCCTCCAGGCTCTGCCATTTGTTAACTGCATGAATCTAATTACATTTCCAAATCTTAGCATCCTCATCTGTAAGTGGGATAATAACACCTGCCCAAATAGAGAGTCAGAAACTAGAATATAGGTTACCAGGGGCTGGAGTGGGGTATGGAATGAGGAATTAATACTTAATTGGTACTGAATATCTGTTTAGGCTGATAGAAAAGTTTTGGTAATAGATAGTGGTAGAGGTAGCACAACACTGTGAATGTAATTAACAGCACTGAATTATATATTTGTGGTTAAAAGGGGAAATTTTAGGATGTATATATGTCATTAGATTAAAATTTTCAAAAATAGGACTCTACAACACAAACAGTAAACCCTAAGGTGAACTATGGACTATAGTTAATAGTATAGTTATAATAATATTCTTTCATTAATTTAAAAAAGGAAGCTTACTAATGCAAAGTGTTAATAATAGAGAAAACTGTGTTTGCGATGGGTGATATATGGGAACTCTATACTTTCCACATGAATTTTCTGTAAACCTAAAACTTCTCCAATGTGAATTTGATGGTCTGTGAATTTCTGGCAGCTACATACATCAAGGAGTCAGGCGTTTCTGGGTTGCCTCCTACTGTTTCTCACCACCCCACCGGTACCACCACCCCTCTAGCCTCAGTCTTTACTGCAATATCCCCCAACTGCTCCCCCTACTGCTGGCCCTCAATATAGTAACCAGAGTGATTCTTTTCCAACATAAGCCAACTTATGCCACTCCTCTGCTCAAAATCTTGCTGGAGAAAAGAGCACTCTCCTTTGGCCATATACATTCTGGTGGTGGTCCTGCTCCCTTGCTAGGATTTCCATGTTGATAGTTTGTATAACAACTTCAGATGTTTTTCTGAACCAGAGCTGGCAGAGCCAATTAACTTTGCCTTCCCTCCTGCTTATTACCTGATGTCTAAGCAGCACACAAAAGAGTTGAAGGGGGCAGGGGGAGGGTAGTGAAAGCCTGAGTTCCTGAAGCCAATACTTAATTGTGCAACACCTGGAGCACGTGGTATCTGCAAAATGGGAGAGAATTTTTCAGGTATCACTAAACCTAGGGGTTATCCTCTTCTCCCTAAAAACCAGGATAAGTTATAAAACCCCACCACCACAGTGCAGAATAACACAAAAGAGACCCAGGCTCAGGCAGGGGATCGAGTCCAGCTTATCAAGAGTGAAAGGAAGAGAGGGAAAGGAAAAGAGATTCAGAAAAATCAGGGATAGGAGAGCCACAGCTAGAATTAGAAAGTTGACCTTGGTTATAAATTAAATAAAGCAATTGAGGTGAGCAAGGTTGAGAATTAATAGCCGTGTATGCTAAAATGAAACAACTCCAACCAATTTGGGAGAGGACATGGAACAGGAAGGGGCACTGAGGAGGACTAGAGAAGGTGGAAATGGGTTGATAAAATCAGACTTTGCCAGTGGTGGCAGCACAGAGGTACACTGCTTTACCCACAATTGTCCATAAAGAGAAGGATTGGTGATTGTTTTAGTTTGCTAAAAGGTGCTGGGGGCAATATACCAGAAATGGGTTAGCTTTTACATGGGAATTTTTGGGTTAAAAGCTTACAGTTCTGAGGCTGTGAAAATGTCCAAATGAAGGCATCGTCAGAGATGCTGTCTCACCAAAGTTTGGCTGCTGGTGATCCTGGTAAAACTGAAGGGAGAAATACACATCTTTACAATAATGATGGGGGACTTCAATACACCACTCTTGGCAATAGACAGAACATCTAGAAAGAGGATTGGTAAAGAAACAGAGATCTTGAGGAATGTGTTAAAGGAACTAGACCTAACAGGCATATATAGAGCACTGCACTCCAAAACAGCAGAACATACATTCTTCTCAAGCATTCAAGGATCATCTAGATCACATGTTAGGTCATAGAACAAGAATCAATGAATTTAGAAAGATTAAAATTATACAAACACTTTCTCTGACCAAAACAGGATGAAGTGGGAAATCAATTATGGGTAGAGAACTGGAAAATTCACAAATACAGGAAGTAAAACACAGTCTCAAATAATCAGTGGGCCAAGAAGAAAATAGAAAGGGAAATCAATAAATATCTTGAGAAGAATGAAAATGAGAACATAACATATCATAATCTATGTGATGTAGCTAAGGCAGTGCTGAGAGGGAAATATATAGCCCTCGATGCTTACATTTAAAAAAAGATGAAAGAGCTAAAATAAGTGACCTAACTATGCAGCTGGAGGAACTAGAGAAAGAACAGAAAACTATTATCAAAGCAAGCAAAAGGAATGAAATAACAAAGATCAGAGAAGAAATAAATGAAATAGAGAACAACAAAAAAATGCAATTAACAAAACCAAAAGTTGTTCTTCAAGAAGATTAACAAAATTGACAAACCCTTAGGTAGACTGAGAAAGAAAAAAAGAGAGAAGATGCAAATAAATAAAATCAGAAATGAAAATGGGGACATCATTACTGACCCCACAGAAATAAAAGAGGATACTATGAACAATTGTATGACAACAAACTAAAATGTGGATGAAATGGAAAAATTCCTAGGAACATATGAACAACCTACACTGACCCTAGAAGAAATAGAAGGCCTCAACAAACCAATCACAAGCAAAGAGATTGCAACAGTCATCAAACAACTCCCCAAAATTAAAAGCCCAGGACCAGACAGCTTCACAGGTCAATTCTACCAAGCATTCAAAGAAGATTTAATAACAATCTTACTCAAACTCTCCAAAAAAATTCAGTGGGAAGGAACACTACCAGACTCATTTTATGAAGGCAATATCACCCTAATACCAAAGCCAGATAAAGATATTATGAAAAAAGCAAATTAGAGACCCATTTCCCTAATGAATATGGATGTAAAAATCCTCAACAAAATACTCCCTAATCAAATCCAACAACACATTAAAAGAATTATTCATCATGATCAAGTGAGTTTTAAACCAGGCATGCAAGTGTGGTTCAACACAGGAAAACAAATCAGGATAACACACCACACTAATAAATCAAAGGGGAAAAAAACCACACATGACCATCTCAATGTATGCAGAAAAGACATTTGACAAAATACATCATTCATTCTTGATAAAAATACCACCAAAGATAGGGACTGAAGGAAACTTTCTCAACATGATAAAGGGCACATATGAAAACCCACAGCTAACATTGTACTCAATGGTGAAAGACCAAAAACTTTTCCTGCTGAGATTAGGAACAAGACAAGGATGCCCATTGTTACCACCATTGTTCAACATAGTGCTAGAGGTTCTAGCTAGAGCAATCAGGTAAGAAAAAGAATAAAAGGCATGTAAATTGGAAAGGAAGAAGTAAAACTTTTGCTTTTCCCTGACAATATGATACTATACCTAGAAAGTCACGAACAATCTACAACAAAGCTACTAGAATAATAAACGAGTTCAGCAGAGTGACAGGATACAAAATTAATATGCAAAAATCAGTAGTGTTTCTATACACTAGTAATGAACAATTTGAGGAGGAAGCCAGGGAAAAAATCCCATTTGCAATAGCAACTAAAAGAATCAAATATTTAGGAATAAACTTAACCAGTGATGTAAAGCACATGTATTCTGAAAACTACAATGCACTGCTACAAGAAACCAAAGAAAACCTAAATAAATAGAAGAACATTCCGTGTTCATGGATTGGAAGACTAAATATCATTAAGATGTCAATTCTCCCCAAATTAATATACAGATTCAATGCAATCCTGATAAAAATTCTAGCAGCCTTTATTTGAAGAAATGGAAAGCCTAATTATCAAATTTATTTGGAAAAGTAAGTAAGGGGCCCTGAATAGCCAGAATCATCTTTAAAAGGAAGAACAAAGTTGGAGGACTCTTATTTCCAGAATTTAGATCATATTACCAAAAAAAGTTCATATTACTTAGCTAAAAACATCGTGGTACTGGTATAAAGAAAAACATATAGACCAAGGGAATTGAATTGGTGGTTCAGAAACAGACCCTCACATATATGGTCAAGTTCAAGTGATTTTTTTTTTTTTGGTTACATATCCCCCCCTCTCTGCTTGCTCTTGCTGTGTTCATTTCTCTGCGTTCTTCTGTGTCTGCTCTGTCTCCCCCCACTGCGACGACACGCCGAGCCAGGTCACCACGCAGGTGGCTCTGCCCTGCTTGTGGGTGGGTCTGCATCCATTCCTGGGTGGCTTTTTGTTCCGTTCGCAGGCGGCTTTGCTCCGTTCACAGGCGGCTGGCCCTGCCCGTGGCGGCTTTGCCCTGCCCGTGGCAGCTTTTTTTGCCCTGCCCACAGCGGCTCTGCCCCGCCCATGGCGGCTTTGCCCTCTCAGGCAGTCTGCCCGCTCGGAGAGTCCCCTGGAACCGAACCCGGGGCCTCCCATGCGGTGCACCGGCGCCCCTTGACAGGGCTCTCAAACCCACCCAGCTGGGGCAGAAAAGGCTATTCAACAAATGGTGCTGGGAGAAGTGGATATCCATATCCAAAAGAAAGAAAGAGGACTTCTATCTCACACCTTATTAAAAAGTTAGCTCAAAATGGATCAAAGCTATAAAAGCTAGAGCCATAAAACTCCCAGAAGAAAATGTAGGGAAACATCTTCAAGACCTGGTGGTAGGTGGCAGTTTCTTAAACCTTACAATGAGAGCACAAGTAATGAAAGAAAAAAATGGGTAAATGGGACTTCCTAAAACTTAAACACTTTTGTGATTCAGAAGCCTGTATCATGAAGGTGAAAAGGTACCCCATTCAATGGGAGAAAATATTTAGAAACCACATATCTGATGTGGGTTTGATTTCCATGATATACATACAGATCATACAACTCAACAACAAAAGAGCAAGCAATCCAATTTAAAAAATGGACAAAAGCCTTAAATAGACATTTCTCCAAAAAGGAGATACAAATGGCAAAAATGTACTTGAGAAACTTTTCAATATCATTAGCTATTAGGGAAATGCAAATCAAACCTACAAGATATCATCTCTCACCTCATAGAATAGCCATTATTAAAAAAAAATAAACAAAAACCAGAAAACAAGTGCTGGAGAGGATGTGGAGAAATAGGAACACTCCTTTAGTGTTGGTGGGAATGTAGAATGGTGCAGTCTCTGTAGAAGACAGTTTGGTGGTTCCTCAGTAAGTTAAGTATAGAACTGTATGATCCAGCAATCCATCTACTAGGAATATATCCAGAAAATTTGAAAATAGTGACACAAACAGGCATTTGCACCGCAATGTTTGTAGCAGCGTTATTCACAATTGTCCAAAGGTGGAAACAACACAAGTGTCTATCAACCAATGAATGGATAAACAAAATGTGGTATGTATATATATGATGAAATACTATGCTGCTATAAGAAGAAATGAAATTGGAACATAAATGAATTTGGAACATGGATGGACCTTGAGGACATTATGCTGAGTGAAATAAGCCAGGCACAAAAGGACAAATATTGTAAGGTGTCACTAATATGAACTAAATATGAAGGCTAACACATGGAATTAAAACCTAGAGTACAGGTTACTGTTAGGTAGGATAAAGGCTGAGAAAGGGTACTGATGCTTAATATATGTAGAATTTCCAGTTAGCTTCACTGTAAAAGTGTGGAAATGGACAGAGTTGATGGTAACACATTGTAGTGAGGATAACTAACACAGCTGACTTATAAATGGGATTGTGGCTGAACGGGGTAGTCCAGGTATATAAATCTCAATTGAAAGAAAGCTAGAGAATAACCTAGAGACTGAATAATATAGTGAATCCAGAGGTGGATGAAGATTGTGGCTAATAGTATAAATACAAAAATGTTCTTCTATGAACTAGAACAAATATATGCCATTATTACAAGGTGGTAAGAACATGGTGATGCCTGGGAAAAATACAATTAATGTAATTTATGGACTATAGTTAACAGCAATATTGTAATATTCTTGCAGCAATGTCAAAGAAGGTACTGTATCAATGCTGAGGGTCAATAATTGGGGGAATGGAGATTTTTCTTTTGGATTAAGGAAAAAGTTCAAAAATTTCCTGAGGCGGTGACTGCAGAACTCTGTGGTGAAAGTGAGAGCCACTGAGTGTACACTTTGGATAGATTGTACATGCAGGAGACTGTACACACAGTTAACCATGTGGTGGAAGATGGACTGTGGTTAACAGTACAAATATGAGCATGTTCTCTCATGAACTACAACAAATGTATAGTACTCATACATGGTGCTAATAATGGGGGTATGGGAAAAATATACCAAATGTATACTATGGACCATAGCTATTGGTAATATTCTGATGATGTTCTTTCATAACCTGCAAAAAATGTTCAACAACTATGTAAGGCATTAGTGGAGGGGTGTTATATCATAATTCTGCACATTATGTATGATTGTTTCATAAGCTCACAACTTCTCTAATAAATATGTATATATATATACATATATTTTTAAAAGAAGTAATATATAGGAGCCTTCTTACATAATGTTATGCACAGAATTATCAGAAATATCCATGTTTTAAACTGAAATATACTATGAGTTAACCAAGTCCCCAGAACCATCATCTTTATTACGACTACTAACTTACTAATTAATGATTTTTCATTTACTATAAGCTAGGTGCTGCAATAAATGCACATATGTCAACTTAGGTGATATTTACACTCCTATGAAATAAATATCATCATCCCCAATTTTTAGAGGAGAAAACTGAGGCACAGAGAAGTTAATTGGTCCAAGATCACATAAGCAATAATTGGAGGATACTCTATGAACACAACAGCTTGTTTCCAAAATCTGCAGCATTATCCATTCGCTTTCTAAGCCTAACATCCTCTGTGTAATAAATACAGGCCATCCATGAATGCATGTCCCAGCATACAAGAAAGAGGGGGGAGTTGGACCCACATGGGCAAAACAGAGGACAGACCCAACTTAGGTCAATCAATGCCTCAATCACAGCCAACTGAGCAGATAAAAGTTTCAAGCAAGACTTTATAAGACAAAGGCACTCCATGGCCGATTGCTATCCTTAGGTTCCATGAGAATCCCTCTAGTTGTCAATTCATCTACTAACCAGGCCCAGAGCAGTCTGAATTTTTTTCTGCAGCTCAGAGGACTGCCACTTTTTCCATCTCAAGAGGTTCTTGTTTTCTCCCTACCCCAGGCCCTCTCTCTTTCTTTGCCAGCTACAAATAAAAGTGGTTCACTGTCTACATGGAGAATGGTCATAAAAGATCAGCAGTTAACCAGGGCAGCAAACACTTCTTCCACCTCCATCTGATAGTAACACAGTACAACCCCCCACAGCCCCAGGCTAGGATCCCCAAATTCTCTGATGAAGAGCAAGCCAAGGATGTGCATGACTGCATTTGCTTTTCAGAAAGATCGTTTGGGATTTCCTTCAG
>PVKH010034505.1:0-11855 GCA_004027955.1 Chaetophractus vellerosus
ATTTACAAAAAACAGTGCTATTTCTCTCCCCTTCCCATTTCTGTGAAGGCAAATTGTGGGAGGTGTTTAAAAATCTTGAGAAGTGCAAGGGGCTCACTTGTGCATCTCTGTACCGGGTGCTAATTACCAGGCTCTATCCTTCCACGCAGAGCCACCTCGAATTTTCCAAGGGTGGCAGAGGGCGATTCGCATTACTGAACACCTGGGAGCAGTTTACCTGCCGCCTCTATCCTTTCTGCTGAACTTAGAAATAAAACGTCTCTGGAAGTCTTATTTAGGATTCAGGTTCTATGGTCAATGGAGAGGGGTCCCGCCAGGAGCTGGTACAAGGACCAAGCAGTTAAAAGCTATCATAGTCACTCGCCGTATTTCCCACATTCGTCTGCATACACTCAACCAAAAAACGTGCGTCAAGGCACGCGAGAGGATGGGAAGAGATAAGCCCTTGGATTACTAAGAGTGGACACAGCACAGGGACCCCCGAGTCGCTCAGCCGGGGCCAGCCTTGGCTGCCGTGACAACTTCAAAAGCAACGGCCTTTTCCTCCACGCCTGGCAGTTCTCGAGCTCAGCCACTGCTTGTGGCCGGACCCTTTGGAAACAAGTTCTACGTGTGGAACACTCCAATTTAAAATATTCCTCCCCTTCCTCTGACTCCCAAAACAGGAGGACAGTTTCGGTTTTGCTTTTTCTACCTTTATTACATTTTTGCTTTTGATATACAAACAAACCACTCTCTTATACCACACAAACTACATCCATTCTTGTGTTTTTAAAGTGCATCTCTCCTTTAACTTTGTGTACAAAAATATTTATTTTCAAACCACGTGGAAATTTCTTGACAAGGCACTGTGAGGCATAAAGTGAAGACGAGTCCTCGGTTCTACATTCACGGGGAAGTAAAAGTGAAACATGGTCACAGCTGCATTCCTGAAGTCCTCGGGTCCAGCAGTCTCCAGAAACTGACAGACAAATTGTAAAGACACTCACAGCTTTACAGCTCGGGCTGCAACGCTTTACAACCACGACAGGAAAAACTGAAACAATAGCTCCCTTTGTCCCGGTGCCAGATGGGTCCCGACTTCAGGAAACGAAGATAAGCTGCTGAATTGTCTTCAGATGACCCTGTAAGATCCCATTTCACATGTGTGACTTCTTACCCCCATGGGGGGGACGGGACGGGACAGCAGGACCGTCCTAGAGCCAAGAGCCCCTAGGCCTGCTCCGGCAAACCACGTCCAGCTGGGGAGTTTCAAAAGAGAAAACAAATTCAAGGGGACCAAGGCTTTCGTTCACTGTCCACAGAGAGGGCAAACCCAGGAAACGGGCACTTCTGAAAAAATGAGCCGACGTCTTTGGTTTATGAAAGTGTATAGCCCATTTAATGTCCAAGTGACTAAATGCTTATTTTTAAAAAGCAAGTGATACGCAAAGACCAAAACCCACAAAGCATTCTCCTACAAGTTCAAAATTTACATCTTTAAAAGTCGTCATTTTCTACCACCATGAAGATGAAATCTTAGATATAAAATAAACTCGACCATTAACTCTGAAACTGTTGTAATTTCTGGAGAACAGCGTAACTCCATTCTTTCTCAACAGCTTCCCTGTAACAAGAATACTTAAAAAAGAAACAAAACCCAGTCAGATGTTTCCTATCTTCCCAGAAACATGCAAAGCTTATTTATTATATACCCAGCGTATTTATTGCACCCAGTTTGCAAATACTCCCCCGGGGAATGAAAATGAAACAAAAACAGAGCTGCTTCCTCGTCCCTGGACAACTGTACTAGTGATAGGTGGCCGCTCCTTCTGGGACAACACGGAGAGGCCACGGGGCTCGGAGGCAGGGGTGTGTGTGTCGGGGGTCCTTGTCAGAACCAAAAGAAGTCTCTGAAAGCCGAGTCTACAAGTCAGGCTGCAGTGCAGTCTCCAGCCAGGGAACTTCTCACCCTCTGCAGTGCAAAAGGCTGATGCTGACCGTGAACTCGGAGAGGAGAGGTCTGGCAAAGCAGTTCCGGAGGCTACCTGAAGATTATCAAGGACAGAAGTGGGCCAAAAGGACAAAGCCTGCGCAGAGGGGCGGGGGTGGAGAGAAAACAGTATCCTCCAGACACTGGCCCTGCACTGATGAGGGAAGGCAGGGGCCTGGATTCTTTAATGTGGGGAGGGTCTTTGCAAGTAGTCTTTGCCTGCCAAACCGCCTGGTGGGGTCCGCGTCCCAGGTATGCTGGCAAGGGGCGTGCAAGCAGTGCCCCTGGCAAAAGAGCAAAGAAGGGCAGGGGACAGATTTAGGGCTGTTTTCAAAGAGATACTTATCACTGAATTATCATGTTTTGAATTTTGACATGGGAATGTCTCAGGCCCACTGTTACTTCTACAGTCACTTGAGGCATTTTTCTAATGAACATAGAATAATCTTGCTACCCTTGGTCTGGCAACACATAAATGACAGCGCACTCTGTACTTTTCCCAGCACATGAAAGGGCGGGGGGGGGGGGGTGTCTGAAAACAATATAAATCCATGACCTACATGAAATCAGTTTTGCTTCCATTTGTTTTACATTTATGCTGCAATAGCTCCGATCATGTATTTTAACACCTAAAGTACCATCTGTATACCTGATGTAAGGGATACTTACATAAAACACAGTTCTGCCCAATTTCAGCAGAAGATAAAAATGTGTTTTCCCCATAAATTATATTATCACGTAACCCAGAGTGCTATCTCACTAAGAGAAGCACAAAATATAAAGCACTAGATTGCACACTGGTAACAACTAGTTTTAGGAACAACAATGACATTGAACTTTGCTTAAAGCATTTAAAAAGTCAAAGCATTTTAAAGTTTAAAAACGGAAAAAAAAAAAAAAAAGCCAACCACAAGACTCTTGGAGCCAAGGCACTCTCGAACATGACAGAGCCCTATGCCAGGTGTACAAAGCTACAGAGGCCAAGAGGCGTTTCCTAATTCAACTGGGTAATTCACACAAAAGAAGACTCTCTGCTTGAAAAGTACAGCAGCTTTGCGTCCCCGGTCCAGGAACTGTGCATTCTTCTTTCTGCTGCCCTTAGGAAAACCTCACTTTAGTAAGAGCAGGCAAACAGACAATGAGACAGTCATCAAGCTCCCAAAACGAAGGAAAAAAAAAAAAAAACAGAAAAAAACCCAATCTTCTACAAATATACAAGTAAATATATTTTTAAAACACCTCTCAGTACAAAGCAACCCTGTCTTAGAAAAAGCACAGGTTTTGGGGCTCCTTCTGGCAAGGAATGACCCAGGTGTCTCTTTCACAACAGCATTAACCAACAGGCTTTAATGCTCTAAGTCCAATATGGGTAAGAAAAATTAACCTCTGATATTTCAGAGTTGGCAAATCCTTAAAACAAAATATGAGAAACTGGTTAGGTTTTTCTCCCCTATCCCTTGACATACTCACACACCATAAATAAGAACACCCAAATCAAAGTCCCTGGTGCTTGCAAAGTGTCCTGGATATTGTAAATCACAGCCAAAATAAAACCAAACATCTTCTGGCAGGTTTTCAGGATAGACCACAAATCAAAATGTCCCAAACGCAGTGTAAAACAGGACTCTCCAGGAGAAGAGATCTAAAATGCTTTTGCAACGAATGAGATGCTCGCAAACCAGCCAAACAAGTTAAAACAAATCTTGTAATTGAGCTGTCTGGTGACTCTGGGTAAAAGCGAGTACTTAGAAAGCTTCCCCCAAAGCCAAGAAGAAGAGCTAGACATGGTCCACTGGGACTGTCCGCCTCGTCTCAACCTCGCCATCTGTAGCACCGCAGGGGACCGACTCTCCATCACCGCTGTGCTTCTCTCCGCCGGGATAAACGTGTGGGGCCAGGCGCAAGCTGATGTGCCTTTACTACCTTGTCCTGCACATCGGATGAACTGTGTGAGAAAGTAAACTGCAAAACGTGAGCTTGCAATCACATTATAGCACGGAAAAAAAAGAAGGGGCGGGGGGCCGATCCCACCCCTCTTCCACAGCCGGATTGGAAATGTGCAAAATCAGACCGACGTCTCACGGCACAGAGGTAAAGTGTGCAGTCCGTGTGGTCGCGGAGCAGCAGCGACACGCAGGCAAGGCCCGGCGGGCTGGGGACCGAGCGACGCTCCCAGGCGACTGCCCGCATCCGAGTGGCCAGGAGCGGCTCCTGCGGCATCCTGGGCGCCTCCCAGGGCCCCGTCCTCGGGCCGTGCAGCTCGCCCCTGCCCTGCTGTTTCCTGGTGGCTGCCGGGAGCGTCGACCGGGACAGCCGATGGCACGTGCCCTGTAGGGTGCCTGCAGGGGACAGCGGTGAGACTGCGCCCGGGCACACACCTGGCCAGATGTGGTTTACGGGGAAAAAGCGAATGGGATCCTTTCTTTGCTAACAGTGTGCCTGGCGGCAGTTTGACCTTACTCTTTTGGACTCCGGCTTCATCCCGTCGTGACGGGAGCCAGAACTGTCCCTGCGCCAGCTCGGCCGTGCTCCACCGCGGCCACGTCGCTAGTAGTAGGGGCCCAGCTTTTCGTATCCCAGATAGCTAGGCCACTCCGGAAACAGACCATAGGAGCAGCGAGGGCTTCCGAACTGGTCAAAGGCTATTCCAAAATCAGGCCCGCTGTGCGGCTCGGCCGTTCCCTGAGTGGATTGTAACTCGGCCCGGATGATCCTGTAATTTTTGCCTCTGTTGCTGTCCCAGTAGGTCTGCCCACCGCACTCAAAGCAGACGGCAAACTCCATTCGCTCGAAAGACTGCATCTTCTCAGGTAAGCTGATGTCGAAGGAGAACGTGTCCCTGTCTGAGCTGGCGTAAGTGTCCTTCACATACCGACAAGGAAAGTCTGTGAAGCTTTTCCAAGTGTCAAATGTCATCCTGATTTTCACAACCTTCTCAAACGCAAGGTTGTGCACCTTCACGGTGCCCGCGACGGCCCTGTCCTTCAGCACACAGTTTTCAAGGCACACGTGGTCGGTCTGGAGCCGGCGTCTAAAGTCTAAGTAATCTGCAGAGGGCTGCGGAAAATCCAAAACAAAGCTCTCGCTCTCTGCTGTCGTCAAACTCACAATGTTGTCCAGAAGCTCGGTGATGTTAAAAGGAATATCTAACGGGTCATCAAATTCCGAGAACACTTTGACCATTGTCAGGGCCAGCCCGCGGTTGTCTGCGAAGGACACCCGCTTTTTCACCTTCTTCTCCTGGACAGTCGGGGCCACCATTCCGGTGGCTTCGTTCTTGCTGCTCAACTGGATACAGGGCCTCAGAGGCTTGCTTGGCTTTGGGGAGATCTTGCAGGCGAACCTCTCTCTGCGCAAGGAAGGGGCCATGCAGCTGTACCTGTACTCTATGTCCACAGCCATCGTTGCGTTAGACAAATCGGCTAGAACCCTGGCAAAAGGGGGAAAGGAAGAAAACAGCAAAGAGATTAGTTGGATGTGCAAAGAGATCAGATCGATGTTTAAAATCTCCTTCCAACAGGATGGGCCAACAACGGGCTCCGTACTAACCAGTTTGGATCAGCACGACATCAGTTTCAGGGGATGTTAAGAGTATAAAGGGTGGTAGAAAGCCCAAGGTTACAACAATGATTTTAGAAGTAAATTCACAGGCTTTTTTCCCCAGTGAGGTGTTCTCAGGGCCTCCAGCATGCTAACGTGCGGTGGGGGGAATGAAGGGGGCATACTACACTGTTTACAGAATTTCCCAAATTCGTTTGACCACGGAACACTTTTCTGGGGCGCACCTTGCAAGCCAGCTGCTCACAGGAACAGTTTGGTAAACCCCACTTTAACCCAATCAAGAGAAATGAATTCATCCCACAAATACTGATTGTTTACTGCATGCCAGATAGCACGCTGGCACTGGGATTAATAGTGACGACAGACACAAACCTGCTTTCATTAAACGTACAGTAGTTTTAATAGCCCCATGTATCTTTAACCAGCAATTCAGTATCTTTAAACCTTTCATAGAGGTAAATATTTGTCTTTTCTACAGGTGAAAATAGCCTTCATAAGGATAAAAAGCGAAGAGAGTCACATTAAAGAGGTTGAACTTGACTTCATAAAAATTACAGTTTTCTATAAGTGAAAAAAAATTAAACCAAAAGGTTAAAGAAACACTGGGGAAACATTTTACAACAAGCATGACAGCAATGACTTAATTCCTTAATATATAAACAGTTCTTACAAAGGAATAATGAAGTCAAATCTTCCATACAGAAAAACAGAAAACTCGTGAAATTTAAGAATGGTCTATAAATATGCAAAAATGGTCAACCTTATATGTAATTTAGGGAATTTAAACTAGAAAATCTTTCATGTTTTTACATGCCAAATCATGAAAGAGTATAAAAAGATCATACAAATACTTGTGTTAGTATAAACCGGTACAACCTTTCTAAATGTTGTCATTTGCTGTTTTAACATCAAAAAAGGTTGCTATCCTAAGGAAATCATCAAAAATGTAGAAGTTAAGGTACTTAAATGCTCAAGACAGCATGACAGGGAAAAGATGAGAAAATAGCCTAAATGACCAGTTACCGGCATCCAGTTAAATGAATTGCACTACATCTACATGCTATAACTTTATACAGTCATTAAGACCATAATTTGGAAGAATATTTAAATGGCATGGAAGGAAGTTTTAAAAAACAGTTAATGTGGAAAACAGAGGAGATAAAATTGTGCATAGAGACCAGACTTGTGGGGAAAACACATGTGTGCAGAGAAAGAAGAGCAGATGATATACTCAAAACTGACTGATGTCCAGGTTTGGGGATTTCAGGAAATTTCTGTTTTCCAGCTTTGTAACTTTCTTGTATTTTCTAAAGTAAGTATAACGTCTATAATAAAAAAATAAACATAAAAACAAAAGAAACCTTCAAATGTTTTAAAAATTTCCAAAAACTCATCCAATACTATGGTCTCTCTAAGGTTGAGCAATATTTTATCATCTTAATTACCATGGCAAGTTTATATTCTGATGTGACAGCTACAATGGGATAAATTGAAGAAGTTAGTGACAAAATCAGGATTAAAACTCCAACTCTATGAGACTCACAGAACAGGATCTGGTTTCTCTTTTCTGTTCTTATACCAATATAATTGTTCTGGAAAGGCAAGTTCGGCCTGAATTGAGCAAGACAAGTTCAACATAAAGATACTTTGGACACTTGCAAATTACTTGAAATTCAGTTTCCCCTGCCCACCACAAAACTTCATGTTAGGATGTATATATACCTTCAGCTCTGACGCTGACACAGGTAGGTGTTTTTCTGCTTTAATATGGATTAAAACCCAGCCAACCAGCCTGTACCTTACGCCCAGCCCCTCCCACTCTGTCCACCCTTGAAGACGCAGAGGGTGACTGAAGGAGGAAGCTTCCTCAACCGCTTCCTCCTCGCCTGAGTCAGCACAAGGTCAACTGCAAGCTCTCCACGGGCCTCCAACAAGCCAGCAAAGCAAGGCCCTTTAAATCAGCTCATTACCAAAAGACTGGGAAGCTCGAGAGAGCGTGGAAACGGAATTCTGAAACGAAGGGAACACTTAGAGCAGGGGTTCTTAACCTTTTTTGTTCCATGGACCCCGCTGCCAATCAGGTGAAAACCAGGGACCCCCTAAGTCCACACTGTACTGAGTATTATTTAATAAATATATCACACCCGCACCAACACGTCCCACAAGAATAATGGTTTCTGAATTTCAATTCAAGCTCACGGACCCCTTTTTAAGAACCCCTGAGTTACAGAAATCTGCCCACTTGCAGGGTACTAAACCCACTCCCAAGTTCTAATTCTGCAGGTTAAAAAGACTTAGTTGAAGACCCTGGTAAAGTTTCACTGTTTGGACCCTGCACTGTAAATCTGCCCCCCAAAGCCCCTTTTTTATCACCAAGCTGTACAAACAAGCAGACCTGGGGGTGGGGAGGCAAGGTTCTACTCAGAGCCAGAGCTAATTCGTCATTTCCACCGGCACTTTCTAGAGCTGAATTGGTTTTGCAACATTCTTCCAGAAAGACAAAAGGTGAGGCTGACTCCCTTGTGGCCCACGGTTACTGCCAGGGGGGTTACACAAGCAACCCCTGCCCAGCACCCCTTCCCGTTCTGCGTCGTCGTAGCTGGAGGTGAGGACATTAACCCTGTGGCCTCAACCTGGGGTGTGAGCTGTCAGCCACCACGCCTGTCCTCACAGGCAGCTCCCAGATCCTGTAACCTGATGATTCCCCAAGAACCAGCACACCAAAGTGCCAGTTTGGTGTTAGCTTTCCCAGGAGACCTCGACACAGATGATGACCTCCTAGAAGCACTCCTAGCATGTACAAGGGGCTATTTTCTCAGGTCCCAGGAATGAGACACCTGGACAGGTGTGCTACTCTCCAATGGCATGGAAAGGACCAGCTCCAATGCAGGACCTGCTGGGCTGTATTGAAGTCTCCTTTCCTGACCAGACTCTCCCAGCTCCAGCCCCTTCCCACATGCCAGTGAATATGAGTTCACCAGGCTGCTTAGGAAAACCCTGAGGGCCTGAGGAGGTGCGTAGCGGGTACAGCAGAGCTTGGCACAAGGTGTGGACTCTAGTCACAGGGCAGGTGCGCCAGGGGACGAGTCGCTGACACCCTGAAACAGTGTCGCCGATACAGTGGGGATTCTCAAACATTTTGTGCTGCCATGTAGATGCCTAAGGGTCAGTTCTGCCCAACGAGGGACTGGGACATGCCCGAGGGTAGATTTCAGTATTCCTGGCCCAAAGAGCGCAAACCCTAACCCTCTATGAAAAGTGGGGGCAACATGGAGAGTTGTGCATAAATTTTTCCCTTGTTCTACTAGCGACAATTAACACACCTTCTCAAGATAGCTAGCCAGGGTTAGGCATTGTATTTGTCATGGTCTTCAGAGAAAAAACCAATGGGGTGTGTGTGTGTGTGTGTGTGTGTGCACGCACATGTATGCTTCTATAGAGAGGGTTTATTTAAAGAACTGGCTCACTCAATTGTGAGGACTGGTGAGTGTGAATTCTGCATGGCAGGTCGGAGGCTGGAAATGCTCCCATTAGTCTGTGTCTACAGGGGAGTCCACCGGGGCAAGGAGGGTGCAGTGTGGAAGCAGAATTCCTTCCGCTTGTGGAAACCTTCAGCTTTGCTTTTAACTGATGGGCGAGGCCACTCACAGTGCTGGGGCAATCCCCTTTATTTAAAGTCAACTGCTAGGAGATGCTAAATCTCATCTGTGAAATGCTTACAGGGCAACAAGTGGACACCACAGCCCAGCCAAAGTGACACCAAATTAAACATCGCTGCACCAGGGTGATTTTTCCCTGTGAAAACTACAAGCCTGTACCCAAAATAACCCCCCTGCGCTCCAAAGTTTGCCAGCAGCTGAGCTAAGCAGAGCTACTGACTTTATGGCTGTGCTTTACATAGGAAGTGGATCTTTTTACTGCATTTTGATCAAGACATTTTCCCCTCCTTTCTCTCGCATTCTCCTAAGAAAGGACGGGGAAAAAACTTGGATGCACCAATGACCCACCAGGAACACTGAAAACTCCTCCAAACTGCATGAGGCAAGCCTTTACAACCAGGTTACAAACCGTTTTACAGACACGGGCATCCACTCCCTTCAGCATTTCTTTATTCCCTCCCAAGGTCTGGCCAGTGTCCTCTGGATAAAGTTGACATCTTTTCCTTTTGCACTGGGACATGGAGCCCTTATTCACAACCTAAAGCCTCTTGCATCCCTTTCTTCTATCACTATCATCAGAGGCTGTATATCATAGGAAAGAGAAAGTTCACATGGCACAGTCCCTACCATCTAAAAGTGTCCAGCTTGAAGCAGCACGCTGGCTAGGCTGCCCCTACCCAGCTGTGCCACTTGGGCAAATCACCCACCCTCGCTGGGCTCGAAGCTTCTCCAGCTCACACATTCAGGGTTGCTAATAAAGCCCGACGGTTCTGCTTTTCCCACTAACTCTTCCCTAAATACCTCAACTTTGCTTTTGTGGCGAGTCCCCCAGCTGTCCTCACTTTAATCTTGGCTCCTGGACAACTCTGCCAAATGACCCATTTCCTCTTCTCCTCTTCTCCCAGCCCAAAGCCCTGACTCGCTCTTCTCCCGGGCCCTGGCTCTCCCGGGAGCCTGGCCGCACAAACCACGGCCCTACACCTCTCAGCCTCCCCAAGTGCGCAAGTTCGCCTTCCCCGGCTTTCTCCTCTTCGTCAGGAAGCAATCCCCTGCCCGGCCCCAAACGCTCGAGGACGTGGCGCTGGGTCCCCAGCCCCTCTCCTGCAGCCACTGTCCCTTCCGCACCCCTTTCCCTAGAGTTCAAAACTGTGGCGTGAACAAGGCGCAGGGGCGGCCGAGCGCGCCCAGGTCCTTCCCTGGCCCCCTCTCCGGCCGGGCTGCACCCCGCCCCAGCCTTCGCCAGCCTGCTCCCCGCAGTCCCGCACCCACCTTTCGGGCGGCGGCGAAGCCCGCTCCCCAGCGCGCTGGCTGCATCGGAGAGCCCGGGGGCGGTGGCAGGGGCGGCCGCCACCACGGGCTACGTGCGCGTCGATGTGTCCTGGAAGCGGCGCCTGGGCTCAGTTCCCGGAGATGTGACCCGCGGGCGGGGGAAGACGACGAGGAGGAGGAGCCGCAGTTATCACACCCCCGCGGGCGGGGCGGCCTCGGGGCCCGGGCTGCGCCGCGCCAGCGCCCCCGCGCGGTCTCCCCGAAGCCGCCCGGCCCGGGACGGCCCTCGGTCCCGCTCCCGGGCGCCTCGGGGCCGCAGCGCCCGCCGTCCTACCCTCGGCGGCCTGAGAGACGACCGAGGGCGCTTTCTTCAGCCCTACGGGGAAACTGAGGCCCGGGAGAGACCACGCGGCTCCCCCTTGGGCTCCAGACCCCGTCGCGCAGCCCCGTGCAGGAAGCCCCGGGGACGCTCCAGAACTGTCGGGGCCCAGGCTGGAAACGCCGGGTGCCAGGCCCGGGACAGGGGCGGGGGCACCTGACCCACCGCCTCTGCACGCGGCGGCCGGGACCCGCACCCCAGTGCAACGCGCGGGTCCCGCCACGCCCCGGCCCAGCTCGCTCCCCCGGGCTCCCACTCCGCCGTGGCAGCAGCGGCTCGGGCGCTCGTCTAGGCTGTTCCATCACCGCGGGAGCGTGCGGGGAGCTGCTCGGCGAAGGTGCGGGGTCGTCGGGGGCAGGGGGTCCGCCGCGCCCCTGCCCCGCGGCCTCCTGGGCTGGGAGGTACGTACCGGGTCCGGCTCGCAGCCCCGACGTGCAGAGGCGCCCGCAGCAGCCGCGCCCGGACGGCAGGAGCGGGGCGCGGGGCTCAGGAGCGCACCCGGCGCGGCAGCCGCACGCGTCGGAGCACGAGAGCCGCCGCTCGCCTCCTCCCCGGGCCTCTCCTCCCGGACTCGGGCTCCCGCCCCGCGACGCCCCTTTAACTTTCCGGCCTCCGCGCCCCGGGCGCGGGTGCACCCCAGGCCCCCTGGCACGTGAACGGCCGCCGCGGCCAATGGGCGCTCCCGGGACGCCAGCCGCCGCCAATGGCCGCAGAGCCGCCGCCCGCGAGCGCCGCTGCGCCGCGTGATGGGCCGCGCGCCGGGCCGAGGGCTGCGGGCCAGGGGCCGCGCAGGGGCGGCGGGTCAGGGCGCCGCGGGAGCGGGCCGGGCGCCAGCGGGCAGAGGCGCTTTCCTGCCCGGGAGCGGCCCGTTATAGCCGGCGGCGGGCGGGCGGCGGCCGCCCAGGGCCCTCCCCTGGCACGGCCCTCGGCGGGCTTCCCAGGCGCGCGCGGGGCTTGGCCCGCTCGGCATTCCGGCCACCCCGCCGGGCCCGTCTTCTTGCGCTCTGGCCGCAGG
>PVKH010034506.1:0-11862 GCA_004027955.1 Chaetophractus vellerosus
CTAAATGAACTTTCTAACCAATTTCCTACTCAATGTTTTAGTGTATCTTAAGGCCCAAGTGTATAAACTTGTTCTTTTAAATTGATCCTATAGAAAGATTATAAGAGAATAATTATATAGATAATAATTGTGCTTTTAAGTATGATGATTTTTGGAGGGAGGAGGTGAAAGTGATCAACAAAAAGCCAAACTCTGCTTATTTATGAGTTTCCTTTTGTAAAATGAAAGTAACTTTTAAAAAATTATATAAGTAATGTAGACTTCTGTTTAACTTTGACAGATTGTACAGTTACATCTATTTTTTCCTTTCTCCCAAAACTCTACTAAAATCACTGTAAAGATTTCTGAGGTATGGACCCATAAGAAAGAAAAATAAAAGTAAAGTAGATAAAAATATTTATGACTTTTTGGAATATAGAACAAAGATGAATGAATGACCAGAGAAAGCTGTCTCGACCTAATTAAATGGGAGACTAGATAGAATAGCATTCAAAGACATACAAGGTTTAAAATCTTTTATCTGACATGTATTGTTTCTCAGGAAACTACTGGAGGATGTGCTCCACTAAAAAGAGAAGATATACCATTATTAGTCTGCCAAAGGGGTGCTGATGCAAAGTACCAGAAATCCATTGGCTTTATTATAAAGAATATTTATTTGGGGTAAAACCTTACAGTTACAAGGCCCTAAAAAGTCCAACTCAGGGTTCCTTTCTCACCAAATCAGTTGCCACGTGTTGATGCAAGATGGTCGCCGATCTCTGCTTGGTCTCTCCTTCCTGGGCTTCCTTTTCCTCTTGAGGCTCTATGGGCCCAGCTTCTTCCTAATCTCAGCTGTAGGCTGGCATAGGGCTTGTCTCTCAGGCCTTCCTATATCAGTCTCAACTCTCTTTCCAATCTTAGCTCTAATCAGGCAAATGGCTTATCTCTCCCTGGGACCCCAGGATAAAAAATGACAGAGCTCTCTTCTGGTGTGTCTTCTTGAATGAGTGTCCATTGATATCAGCCCACCAAGGGGGAAGGGACTCAACCTGAGTCATGTCTTACTGACATGGTTGAATCAAAGCCCTAATCTTAACAGGTAATTTAATCAAGGACTCCTCAACTGAATCCAATATAATCAAAAGGGTATCACACCCAGAAGAATAGATTAGTTTACAAACATAATCTTTTTCTTTTTGGGATTCATAAAATAATCTCAAACTTCCCCAGACACCAAAAAATAGGAAGATGTAAGTTCCATAGGATAGAGTTATCCAGAGTAGCAGCAATGTAGCTGGCATATATAGGCTAAGGAAAGACACTCCAAAAGAATATCTTTAAGAGATACTTAAGAGAAGAATTAAACTGTTGAAACACCAGATGTGTTTAAACATATTGAGACGAGGATCATTTCTGTGGGAGAGCTTGGGGGATGGATTAGAGATAGTATTTGTGAAATGAAACAAAATACATAAGTAAAATTCTAGTGAAAGCCAAAAGATGTTCAAGAAAGGTTCAGGAATTAATTATATTTGTAGTTATAACAATGTAAGCATGAAAGGTTATTTAAACAAAAAAATGATAACACTGTGTGAGGAAGGAGGTGATGGAAAGTTTTGTGTATGGGTGTGTCTTTTGTTCCATAATCTAAATGATTGTTGCTTGTACATAGGATCAGTCAAAACAAAATTTAAAGGTTGTGAGGAAATTACCAGAAAGGAGTAAAATGGGCCAAAAATGAATGCAGTGTGGGGAGATCTATTGTTGCCTGATCTTATTTTTCAAAAGATAGATTTCTAGATTTTCCTATGAAGCATTATGATTTAAAAATATTGGCTCAAAAATAAAAGCAAAACAGTGTGGATCAAATAGAATAGGTCAATTATAGTATAAATTAAGCTACTTGTCACCTCTACAATATAGAAAACTATTGATTTTTATTTAGTAATTTTGTAATCATCCATCTGAATTTATTATCTTATTGTTTATAACAATTTTCCAATTGATGCCTGTGGCAGTTTGATATTATTTATGAATTCCAAAAAGAGAGATTATGTTTGTAAACTTGGTCTGTTCCTCTATGCATGTTAACCCTTTGATTGGATTAGTTTCAGCTGAGGTGTCTGTTTAACTTATGTTAAGATTAGGGCTTTGATTCAACCACATTATCAGAGAGTGACTTAGCATTGAGTCCTAGCCCCCTTAGAGGGCTAATAAAACAAGACTCTTACATGGAAGTAGACACACAAAGCAGATACACAGAGAATCCTGTGGCCCTGGGGAAGAGAGATGAGCCTGATAATTTATAGCTGACCTTGTGAAGAGACCAGAGCAGCTGAGCCCAGAAGGAAATGCCTCCCAGCCTACAACTGAGATTGGAAGAAGCTGAGACCATGAGGCCTTAAGAGGAAAGAGGAAGGCTGAACCCTCACAGACAGTGTCTGCCATCTTGCTTCAACACATGGCCAGTGACTTTGGATGAGAAAGTCCCTCTTATGGTACTTTGAGTTGGACTCTTTAGGGCCTTGTGACTGTAAGCTTCTACCCCAAATAAATACCCTTTATAAAAACCAACAGCTTTCTGATACTTTGCATCAGCACCCGTTTGGCTGACCAGTAGAATGCCCTTGAATTTTCTTAGCATAAAACCATATAGGCAGCCAATGATCATTTTTGCTTCTTTCTATTTTTGCCCTTATTATTTCTAACTTAATTTTATTGCTTTGGCTCAAACTTCTAGAAGAACATTAACAGAACTTTAAGAGAGAATTTTAAATTTTCCTGGTGGCAGTGTTTTTCTCTTATTTGTTTTGTTATAAATTTCTATTTTATTCTTTTTAAAGTACAGGATTTGCTGTATAGCAACTAGATCTTGTGTTTTAAAATTTTCTCCATGATATTGCAGTGATTAATACAGGCCATTGTATATTTTGTCATAACCTACAAAATGGTGTGGGACGGAGTATAAACTATAATGTAAACTGTAATCCATGGTTAGTAGCAGTACTTCGATATGTATTCAATTGTAACAAATGTACCACACTAATGAGGGATGTTGTTGATGTGGGAAAGTCTGGGAGGGGAAGGGAGTGAAGCATATGGGAATCCCTTATATTTTTTAATATAACATTTATGTAATCTAAATCTTCTTTAAAAATAAAAAAATTAATTTAAAAAATCCTCCAGTAAGACAAAAAAAAATAAGTGAAACAAACAAAAGATAAACAAAGAACAAAAACACACAAACAAAAAAATTCCTTCATATTTCTTATTTTTTGTTTACTTTAATATCAGGGTCTAAAGTTTTGATGCTATATTATTTGGTGCAGAAATATTCAAGACAGAGCTTTACTATGTATTTTATTATTATAAAATGTCTTTTAAAATCATGTTTACTGTTTTATTTTTTGTCTTACATTCAATTTTGAGATAAATATCATAAACCCTGCTTTCTTTTTATTTATATCTTCTGAATCATTTTGTTTTTAGTCTTATTTTAAATGGAGCACATACTGGATGATTAAAAATAAAGAAACACTTTCCAAATTTATTACACCATAACCTTCTTCTTGTGGAATTATGTTAAAAACTTCATGCTTGTTTCCTCTCTTCCTTGCAGCCTTGAGAAAATGAAAGAATGTATCATCGCTATCATTTTAATCATTTACAGAAGGTATAGGATGAATTAGACTACAGTACTTATTTGTGTTGAGTGGCATCAGATATATATATATTTGAATGACTGTTTGGCTATTTATAATATTCTTACATCATAATTTCTTTGCCTGAGAACTTTGTATATATTGCTCCTCATTATTTTAGCACTAAATGTTACCTGTGGGAAAGTAGTAAGTCAGCCTGATTTTTGTCCACTTAGAGATGCATTCATTATTGCTGTTGTTGTTTTAATGCCTAAAGCCTTCTTTATTTTGAGGTCCAGTGTCTGTCCTGTTACCTGACTCAATAATCCCTATGAACATTTCTGGAGGCATTCTGCCCTCAGAAAGATTGAAAGGAAGAGGGACCGTTGAAAGAGGAGGAGGCGGCAGAAGGGTAAGCTGAGGTAGTAGGCAGCCAGCAGACGATGAAGCTGAAAGTTTGGTCTGTCATCTTTGCACACTTTCTTAGCATCACATTGAGATAAGCAAAACATTTTTTCAATACTCATTCCATGTTTATTAAATTAATTAAAGAGACAATAATGGAGCAACATTCACTCAAGTTCCAAATCAATTGCATTGAAATAACATGTATGAATAGCACAAATACAATGTTAAAGGAAAGAAGCCAAACATAAAAGAGACCTTACTGTATGATTCTAGTTATATAGAGTTCAAAAATAGGAAAAAGTAATCAATGGCACTAGAACTCAGCAGAGTGGTTACACTTGGGTAGGGGGCAGTACTGACTGGAAGGAAGTATAAGAAGAGACTCTAGGTAACTGGCAATGTTAGCTCTTGATCTGGATGCTGGTAATACAGTTATGTTTTCATTTTGTGAAAATTCATCAAACTGTACATTTATGAATCATACATTTTTGTGTATGTACGTCACACTTCAATTTCAAGAAATTAAACCGTATTGCACTGATACAAATTAAGATGCATATATGAACAAAAAGCACTTCAAAGGAAACAGCTCAAGAGCCTGGTCAACTGCAAGTGCGATATAGCCCATCACTCTGCATAACAATTGTTTTAAATGCCTGATGCATATTAAGAATTGCAGGAACCACAACAAAGTTGCAAATAATACCTCCCTGGTTTCTGTATCAAACCACATCTTTCTTGTATCCATTTTGGGACATGTCACCCTAGGGGAAACATTATCAAACCATGGTGCATCAGGAGGAGAAAGGACATCCAAAACAAAGAGGAACCTGGAGAAGTAAAGTGAGGAGAAATCAAGAGATCGAGGATGCTTAACCTGAGGACTTGCTCCTATTTCCCAGTCCTCACCCCATGGAGTAACTAGCAGGGAGCAGATGTGGCTTAAGCAGCTGGGCACTCGCCTCCTACATGGGAGGTCCCAGGTTTGGGACCTCCGAATGAGCAGACACAGTGAGCAGACAGATGACAGAGCCATCTTGGGTGGGTGGGGGGATATAAATAAATGAATAAATAAGATTAAAAATTAAAAAAATAAAATAAGGCAATTCCTACCATCACTGTGATTTTCAGTCAGCCTGGCTTCCCCTCATGCCAGGGGCAGAGTTAAAGTGGAGGCTACTGGCCTCTTTCTGACTTGGACAGGTTCAAACTTTAGCTGTACGTAGGACTGGACTTTAGCCATTCGAATTTATGAATCAGTAGCTAAAGTTGGGGCCCGATCATCTCTTCCCCCCTGATTTTTGGGAGATGGAGCTTCCAACTCCAGCCAGGGACTAGCAAAAAGGGTGTCTTGCCCCACCAGCGGGAATGGGCACTGACCTGTGCAGCATGGAGGGCTCTATCTACACAGACTCTACACACGACTCTTCACTGCAGATGGGCGGTCTCCTCCTTTCATTCTTCCAAGGATGTTGCAAGATGCTCTTCTGGTCTCTTGGGTCCCCCAAATAGGTGGTTTGGATAGTCTGGCTGATTACAAACTGCCCTGTAGGATGGACTGACTCTTGGAGCTCCTTACTCTACTGCCATCTTGCCCCTCCCTCCAACAGAAATATTTTTGAACTTATAATTAAGCTCATGTGATAAAGTGTGAGTTTGTGCCTGTGGGTGTGCATGTGCACATATGTGTTCTGTTTTTAATATTCTTCAGCTGATAAATATTGGGAGTTGCAGGACCACTAGCTCCTGGAATTTCTCAGTACTGAGGCATTATGAGAAGCTTCTTGTGAAGTTGCCATCTATGGGTTTGCTTGTTTGGCCACTCTCCTCCTGTTCTGCAATATGTTCAGGGAGGTTCCCATAGCCATCCTGCATTCCTCAGTGTTGGTCCAAACAAGGTATCATTGGCAATGTCCCTCAGTGTGAGCTAATGGTCCTTGATGCTTACTATTTATCTGCACTGTTCATCTGCAAAGCAGATGTCTACTCTCAGAAGCTTTCCTCATGCTAGTCTGATTTTCACTGCACTCATTTATTATGGCTCGGTGTCATGAGAATTTCCTAACTTCATCAAAGATTAAATTTCTGTTTCTCATTCTCTCCTGCTGGTTTTGGTTGGTTTCAGAATACAGAAGGTAGTCTGAGCCTCTTTATCCCATGATCTTAAACTGGGAATCACACAATATCAAATTTTAAAACCAAAGTCTACTGAATTTAACAATGTTTTCTTTCTTAAGCACAAAGATTTTTTTATTGATTGTTAGTTTAGAAACGGCTTGATGGACTCATTTGCTAGTAGATCAGTTTAGCCAAATGATACTTAATATACGCTGTTTATTCACGATTGCATCTCTATATATTTTCTTCTTGAACTCTTTTTTTCTTCTTTTGCTTTTAGTAAACAAAGGATAATTTTAGATGCTAGTCTACTTAATCCATAACACCCCTGAGTTTTATAGCAATTCCAAATCCTCCTGCTGGCTTATCTTTTCTTTGTTGAATCTCAGTTCAGCTACTTACAAACTGTGTGGATAATTTAAATACTATAGCTTGAGTTTCATCATATATATACAGATAGAGAGAGTTTTCTAGATGATATTTTAAGGTCTCTTTTGCCAAGATATTCTTTGTTACCACCAGATTGTTTCAAACTGGAAAAAATATTTAGGAAGGACTAGAAGTGGCACAGTGTGTTATATTTTACATTCTATGTTTCAACCCACAGATTATTCATTAACTACATTTCCAGACAAAAATAATTCAGGAGATTGATATTTAAAAATCACTAAATTATGCTGATATGTCTATTTTTATATATCAGAGTATAAATGAAATACCTCTTTTAGGAGGTCTGTAAGTTATTTTAAAATACTTCATCAGAGATGTGATATAAATATGTGTTGGTTTAAGTTACATATACAGTCCAGGAGTGGCCAAATAATATTTAATTAGAAAAGCTACATTCCATAGATGGTTCAAAAAGGATCTTCAATTATTTGAATCTCTTGAATGCTAAAAGTTTTGTTACTTAATACCGTAAATGTTAGAAAGGGGTTTCCATTTTGAAATTGGTGGCTTGTTAATTAACATATGGACGTTAGGAATGGATTTTCACTAGTGAAATGAGTGGTGTTCAATGCATCTGGGTTGAATAAAACACACTAAAGATGTTCACAACCCTTGCGTGAATATGGGTAAGAATCCCCTTAGCTCATTCGCCTTTCTCGTGGGGTAGGCACCTAAGACGACTCCTAAGTGGTCCTGTTCCAAACATCAATTTAGAAAATACTTTAATTGGTAAATCAAATTGCAAGATTAAGTGACTTCTGCCTGTAGAATAATTCTCACCTAAAAAAACAGAGGGCTTGGACTTTCTTGGGCATACAGAACAGGTCACGTGAACTCTCTTGTTCCACTTACTGATAATTTAAAAAATTATTTTATTTTATTTTATTTTATTATATATCCCCCCCCCCCCTTTTTGCTTGTTTGTGCTGTGTTCATTTTTCTCTGCGTTCCTCTGTGTCTGCTTGTCTCCCCCTGCTGGGGCGACCTGCTGAGTCAGCTCACCTGCACGGTGGCCTGCCTGCTTGTGGGGGCTTGCCCTTGCCTGTGGGGGTTTGCCTTTGCCCGTGGGGGCTTGTCTTCTTGAGGCGGTTTGCCCATTTGAGGAGGCCCGGGGACCGACCCCAGGGCCTCCCATGTGGTAAACCCATGCCCTACCAACTGGGCTATAGAGCCGGCTCCAATTTTTTTAAATTATCATCTTTAAATATGGCAGATTTTGGTTTGACACTTGCTTCCATCATAAGCTGATAATAATGCTGTGGAAAGATAATTAACCTTCACCCATCTTTAACTAATGAGCTACCCCTAAACTACCAGGAAGTACCGCGCTGACTAGTCAAGTTTGAGATGACTACTAACACAAAAATGGGAGAAATGAAAGCTGGGGGAGGGCGAGGGGGGGGGGCAAAGCTGGTGATGTATTGGAAAGAGAAGATACCAAGATAAAAACAGGCTTTAAATAATTGTCTGTGTGTATGTGGTTTCTTTCATTTCCTTTTTTTTTTTGGAAACGTCTGCTTAAAGTAAATTCTAAACATGGCATAGTGTTTCATCACCATGAAATGCAGAAAGTCTTAAATTTCCTTAGAGAGGTGACACTAAATCAATAAAGCTTTGAACTTTTAGAATGAAGTGGTATTATATAAGGTCTTATGACGTGAGTTTCCTACTTCTCACATGGCTTATTGGCTCTGCTTGTGTGTGTGTGAGATAGGCAGGTAAAAGAATTTGTAGTTCCTGGTGAGTTCAGGAAGCTTGATAGAGACAGTAATCAACACAGGGAGAGAGGATACACCAAAGAACATGCTGATAAATAGACTAGAAAAAAATGAGGAAGCATGAACAAAAGATTATATGCCCAGAGAAAGGAGCATCTAGCCTTGAAACGTCAGGGCAAAAGCCAGAGAATTTACTGACTTATTGTTTAGGGAGCTCTTGAGAAAGCAAGACATTTCACCTAGACATGTAGCCTAGTCACAAAATACCCTATTTTGTCAGTGACCAAAGAAAGTGAGAGAAAGACCTTATTTTGGCTTTAGATTAATTTTAGATGCAAACACAAGAAGAGGATAGGGAAGTGCTTTTGGAAACAGGGACAAAAGTCTGAACAATCTGGACCCATTTCTGTTTCTCACTTTTGACTAATGTTTGGATCCCTCTGAAAGAAAAACAAAGTTGAGAGAAGGTAAAACACTAACTTTAGATATGAAAGGTAATAAAAATACATAATTAACATGGTTTTATAAAATAATCCCATTATGTAGTTTCTGAAATACTGCAGCGCACTCTTAATGATGAGAAACACTGCAGTTCATGATACTATTTGCAATCTGTAAATCCCCTCACAGTAGTAATATAGTTAGGAAAATGCCTACTAAACAACTCTATTAGTTTCCTGTGACTGCTGTAACAAATTACCACAAATTTGGTGGCATAAAACAACAGAAATTTATTTTCTCATGGTTCTAGAAGCCAAGAGTTGGAAATCAGTATCACTGGGCTGAAATCAAGGTGTTGGCAGAAACACATTCTTTGCTTAGGCTCTAGGAAATCCATTCTTTGCTTCTTCCAGCTTCTGGTGGCTGCCACCAACCTTGGCTTTCTCAGTGTCTGTATTTGTTGGCTCATGGCCCCTTCCTCCCTCTTCAAGGCCTGAAGTGTGGCATCTCCAAATCTCTCCCTCTCTTTTTGCTGAAGTCATTGTGTCACCTTCTCTCTTTTGTCTCTTCATGACAAGTCTCCCTCTGCCTCTCTCTTATGTGGATAAATCTGATGGCAGTTTGGTCCCGCCCATATAATCCAAAATAATCTCTCCATCCCAAGTCTCTTAATCATACCTGCAAATACTCCTTTTCATTATAAGGTAACATAGACAGGTTCTCTAAATTGGGAACTAATATCTTTGGGCACCATTACTCAGCCTACTATACCAACTGAAAATATTATAGTAAATTTGAGTGGGTTAGCTAGAAACAATATAGATCAAAACAGGACAAAGACTGTGTGGATTCAGAGACCGAGGCTTGATAGCAAAATCCCCTGTTCCCTAAATGGTGGCAGCAGAAATCTGTCCAGGTATTTGTGAAATGAATGGAGAAGACTTTGTTTGGGAGCTGCCTTTGCTGTCCTCTCACTGCCCAACTACCTCAGAGATGGAGAGGTGAAAGGTGGGATTTTGGTGTAGCTGTATGACTTTTTTTCTTTTTAAGCTTCAAATTCACCTTTAAAAGGGAGAAAAAAAATCAAACCTAGCTCAAAGGATTTTTATTATGATTGGATTAAATGGTAAAAGATGTTTGGTACATAGAAAGTGCTTGATAAAATAGCCCTAAATTTGTCAATGTGCTTTTTTTTTTTTTTAAAGATTTATTTTATTTTATTACATATCTCCCCTTCCCCCCCACTGTGGGGATGCGCCGAGACTGGTCACTGCGCAGGCGTGGCTTTCCCCGCTTGTGAGCGGCTTCTGCTTCCATTCACAGCCGGCTTTCAGTTTGTGGGTGGCTGGCTGCGCTCCATTCGCGGGCGACCTGCCCTGCCCGTGGCGGCTTTTGCCCTGTCCGTGGCAGCTTTTTGTCCTGCCCACGGCGGCTCTGGCCCGCCCATGGCGGCTTGCCATTCTCAAGGCGGTCTGCCCGCTAGGAGAGGTCCCCGGGAACCGAACCCGGGGCCTCCCATGTGGTATGCTGGTGCCCTATCCACTGGGCTATCGAGCCGGCCCCTGTCAATGTGCTTTTGAAGCTCTGTCAGCACATTTCAGTAACATAAACTAGCCTCCACAAGGTTAAAAAAGAATATCTCATGTCTTAATAATATTCAAAAAGCTGATGCAAACACACTCATTAAATACACCTTTTTTTGCTGATGTATGTAATATACTAATTTTGCAATTGAGGAGGATGTAGAAGCTTAAAAAGGGTTATTGATCTTCTTAAATTGACAAATAATTGGTTTATCAGAAAAGAACTAAGACAGATGGGTTAGGCCTGGCCAAGTAGTGGTCCTAAAGCTGGGGACACTGAGGCGTCAGAGGGCACAGAGAAGCCCCCACACCCACTGACAAGGTTGCCAGGCCACACAGAAGGGAGGGTGCAGACACGCGTGCTTACTGGTATTAGTCCTTTTATAAAAGCTTGGAAGCAAAAGGGTGTTGAAGAACTTCAGATCAGTTTGTCCTCATCTTGCCTCCTCCTGCAGTTGTATGATTAATTAATTATGCTGAATTCGCAAGACCAAAGTCAATATCCGAGACTTAAAATCTGTGGTTTGGATCACTAAGGGGACTTTCAGTAAATCTTCACAGAAGAATGGGAAGAATCAGTGTATTTTAAATGACTGAAGCATTGTGAGCAAATTGACAAAAACCTCTCCAGTATTCAACCACTGTTTTTATCTCCCAGGGGATCACTTATCAGTGATTTATCCGGGGTGCATTCTGCACACCAACAGAAACCTTCAAAGCTCAACCACCAATTTACTTCTGCTAGGACGTAGCTTACTTTCCAACTGCCTCCTGACGTGCTTCTTGGATTCCACACCTAAGGGAGATTATAGCTGCCACGGCAGCTGGTTTGAAAGCCTTTGCTTAAGCAGTTGTTCTCACAAACTTTCCAACTCCCTTCACTTTCTATTGCAATGTCTCACTTGGAGACAGAGAATTTCCATGGACCCCTGTTGTGGTTGCTCCTCTAAGCAGGTGGGCTCCAGCCCCTCTTCCAACAACAGCATTGCTTAAAACTTTATGTTTTCATATGACTCTTTGGCTTAAAAAGAAAATTTCTTTTTGGACCCAAAAAGCAACATTTTAAAAAACAAACTAGAACTCATTTAGTCACCTGACATTTGGCAATTCTAAAACAAACAAAAAAAATGTTTTCTTCCTCCTAAATGACTTTGTTTTTAGTCAACTCTCCAAAATTCAGAGAGTTAATGACTAAACTGATCCTCCTATTTCTTTGACCTCTCTGCCTCTGGCATTTTGTCATTTCCTCTCTACCAGAGACAGTGGCCAGGAGAAAGAAAAGGAGATTCATGATTCACACACACAGACATGGATTTACACATACACATATATTTTTTCACTGTTTCTATTTTGACGTAAGACTTGATGAGGAAAGAGGCTAAAATGAGATCTGGGGATGTCTGTACTTCACTGTGCCAGATCATCACCCCCTTTCCTTCTGTTATAATGTTCCTCACTCTTTCAATTAAAAAGAAAAGTCAAGACCCTCTACCAAAGAACTTCCCACTAACTGCCTCCCCC
>PVKH010034507.1:0-11856 GCA_004027955.1 Chaetophractus vellerosus
AAGTGGGGAAAGCTGAGCCTGCACAGTGACCAGTCTCGGCACGTCACTGCAGCAGGGGGGAAGGGGAGATATGTAATAAAATAAATAAATATTTAAAATAAATAAATAAATAAAAAATAAAAATAAACACAAGTGTTTATTTTTATTTACCATGTGTCTGATACTATTACTCTTCAGAGAATCTTAATAATAAGAAAAGAAACATTGTCTAAAACAATAATTGAATTACAAAAATATATCATTAATACATAATCAATGAATAAATTTAATAGAGACAGTTCAAAAATTTTATTAATGCATTGATATACTTATTTGCCTCTGTAGATGCATATTGGAATTAGTTCTTAAAAGTTTTAAATGTGAGAATGTTAACTATTAAATTAAAATATTTTATATCAATTTCATGTATTTACATGGGAAAATGTATTAAGCAAAAATATACTTTTCACTTCAAGGCATATTTGAGCAAAAGTGAATGGATATTTCATAGATATACATAGAAATTTTTAAATTTCAAGTTAACTAGTTGAGATAAAGAGGGATGGACCTTTGAGCTCTTCATATCTTACTTGTTACTTCAAATGAATAAATTTACTTTTCACATTAAAACATATTTTGTTTTAGAAATTTTTAAGTACTAATTACATATCAATATATTGATAATACAATTAATTTTTCCACAAAATTATGGAGCAGTGCATGAAATATCACATGTGAAAATGACTTGAACAGTATAAAGTTACATTTTATGTGAATAATCTAACTACAGTGTGTGATTATGTCTAATTCTTTACATAGGAATTTTTACTTCAGAGCCATTACCAAGAACAAAATGTTCATTACCTTAATCCTTACCACTCTAGGTATCATATATAAAGTTACTTGATGGTAAAGATGGAAAAATAGAAATAATCTAACTCCAAAATTCTTGTTGAATCCCTCAAGCCTCTCAATGGTTCTGTAAAACCATTTTTTTTGGGAGAGAGACCATCAAAATAAAGGGATTATGCATACTGCAAGAAAGTTTTTAATAATTAACAATTTTATATTCCTTATATCTTACCAAGTTTACATCTTCATTTCACTAATTAATACAAATACTACTGCTTAAAATGACTGACTCCATTCTCTCCCTTTCTTTATATATATATTTATTTAGAGAAAACAATGGACTCAGTCTCAGGAATTCAACTGTTTTGTTTGTTGTTTTGATTTTTTAATTGAATCATTGCTTATATTACCCTCCATTATTTGATATCAAAGGCATACAGCTTCACAAGTACTGGTAGGAAAGACCACAGTATAGTAAAACTTCTAAATTAATCCTGAATCAGGTATTTTTTTCTTTAATTGAGTTTGCTTATAGAAAAAAATGTTTCAATAAATTAAATATGTACTCATTTCTTAACAATAAGCAGGAAAAATATATGAAATAAACTACAGGCATATTGTTACTATAAAATAATATATATTTTACACTTTACTTGTATGTACTGTAGGCCTGTAATATGAATGTAAAATACCCAATTTAAAGTAAAAAGTCACTTCATTGAAATGAAATTCAGAGCTCATATATTTTTAGCAGTAAAGAGTTTTATAATGAAGACAATGTAATGAGCATACAGTGTTTTGAACTGCTTCTGCTAATCAGATTTTTAAAAATTTCTGTCCATAATTGCTGGAAAACTAGTAATGGATATATAGGTTTATACCTTGAAATAAACACAATTAATATAATGCAGTATTCTTATAATCAAAATGTCATGGGCCCGGCTAGATAGCTCAGTGGATAAAGAGCTCGCCGGTGTACCACAAGGGAGGCCCCGGGTTCGGTTCCCAGGGACCTCTCCAAGCGGGCAGATGGCCTTGAGAAAGGCAAGCCACCATGGGTGGGGCAGAGCCGCCGTGGGCAGGGCAAAAAGCCACCACGGGCAGGGCGGAGCCCCCATGGGCATGGCAAAGTCACCCGTGAAAAGCGGAGCTGCCGCCTGCGAACTGCGGAAGCCGAGCAGCCCGCAAAAAACATGGAGGACTGCTGCCAGCAAAACATGGAGCGGAGCCGCCCGTGGGAATGGAATGGAGCCACCCTCGAACGGAACGAGCCACCGCCATGGAGGGCCGACTCAGCGCGTCGCTGCGGGGACGGGGGGAGACAAGAAGCAGACATAGAAAAACACAGAAGAATGGACACACAACAAGAGCAAGCAGAAAGGGGGGGATATGTAATAAATAATACATAAATCTTTAAAAAAAATGTCATGCATGCTAAGGAGTCAATATCAGTTATATGGAATTTCCTACATAGAGCATCATAATAAAAGGGCACACTTCCAATCATAAGAAAGATACTATATATTGTGCATCCAAAGACTGCTTTTCAAGAAATAAGGCTAGTCTTCTGAGCTGAGTGAAATTTATTTTAATATTGTTATAGATATTGCATTTTGAAATGAACCATTGTTTGAGGAACATCTTGAACAATGTAATGCCTGCCCATTACCTAAATTAGCCAATCTACTCATTCCTTCTTTTTTCCAACAAAGTAGCATATGGGTCCATTGAGTTGCTATCCCCTCCTGCGCCCACTGCAGACCAGGTTATTGGGCCTCTCTACAAGTTATTCTTTCTTTCCTTTACAAAGAGCTCTACTGAATTATGCAGAGTTGATTAACATTACCAAGTCCTCAGGCAAAACTTTATCACTAATAGCAATTCTTGCTCATTTACTAGCAGTTTTTTTTGTCTACATTGTTTTCTAGTTTGTAATATCAGCAACAGTCTTTTGAGTATGTGGCATCAAATTACTGAATCTCAACTGTCAGAAATCTTACTTGATAATAGGTTTCTTCTCATCCTCTTTGGATGGTCTTATATTTCCTACTAAAAAATTATTAATAAAAGTAAAGTCAAACATACTGATCTTAATTTCAAAATAAAGATCACTTCCAGATCTTCTTTTTTCATTTAAAAATTATTGAAATATATCATGCATACATGAATGTACATAAATAGTAAGTGTATAGTAAAAGCTTTGAACCTTTAAAACACACATGCATAACATACAGGACTCCCGTACATCACCCCACCACCAACACCTTGCATTGTTGTGGAACATTTGCTATAGATGAAAGAGCATTGTCAAAAACATTACTAATAACTATAGTCCATATCTTATCTTATCTTTTAGAATCCATGTTAGTTAAAATTCAAAGGAAGAAGAAATGTGAATACATTTAGATGTGATTATGGTCCTGGTTCTTTAACTGCTGTCAAATTTGCACAATTACTGGATCTCTGAAAATCAAAGTTGCCTTTGAAAACAAGAAATGTAATCCCTTAAATAACATATATTTACAATGCCATATGTAAAACAACTATCATATTTCACATATGATAGCTGATTACTCAGGCAAACATTCCCTACCCTTTGCAAAGCAGAAAAAAGCAAAAAGATAGAATGCATTTAAGTATCTGTGTGTGATATATCCATACATAGATAGGTAAAATAATAGAGAGAGGGGAATAGAGAAATAGATTGATAGATATACAGATAGAGATATATAGATATAGAAAGAAAGAATGAAATATTGATAAAGAGAAGATAGATTCTGAGAGAGAATATATAATAATATCTGTATTCTCTTTTTTAAATCAAATTCTACTTATTAAAATTATAAAATTCAAGGCCATAAATGCATGTCCTTAAAATACTCATAATGTACTAAATTGATAAATTTGGCATAAACTATTTTCAATCAGTACTGATTAACATTGCAATAGGAATGCGATCAAGTGTGTTATAGAGATAGTGCTGAAAATATTTGAAACTCCTCATAGATATAATTACACAACTAAGGAAGAGAATAATGTAAGCACATTATAAAAATGAGGATGAACCAATATGTGGTGGGAATTAAGATGTTTTTCTAATCTATCCAGGATAATGAATAAAGAAGCAGAGAATGGGGAGATGGATTAACCAGACCATTGGAACATATTTTGTTCTCCTGGGGCTATTTCACCACATTAAATACCCACATTTACTCTTCTCTCTCATCTTCTTGATGTTCCTTGTGACTGTTGTTGTCAATATTATGATGATGATTCTCATTTGGTAGGACTCTTGACTCCATACTCCTATGTACTTCCTTCTCAGCCAACTTTCCCTCATGGATCTCTTGTATAGTTCCACTTTTGTCTCCAAGATAACCACTGACTGCATGTCTGGGAAGAATACCATTTCCTTTATTTACCATGCAACTCAGCTCATTCTCTTCACAACCATTATTCAAGCAGAGTGCCTTCTCATTGCCATCATGGCTTATGACTGCTATGTGGCTATGTCACCCTCTCTGTTACTCCATTCTCATGTGCCCTACAGCCTGCTCCTTCATGGTGGTTGGTACCTGGCTGGGTGCTTTGTTCAATGTCTTGGTCCCTGTCATATATACTCTGAATCTCTCTTATTGTGCCTCCTGGGAAATCCATCACTTCTTTTGTGAGATCCCAGCTCTCCTGAAATTAGTTTGTGCTGACACATCTCATTATGAAAATGGGCTTTATGTTAGTGGTGTTGTGTTCTCTTTCATTCCAATATCTTACATTTTGGCCTCATATGGGAAGATACTTTCTACTGTTTTGTGATTAGAATCAAACTTAGGGATGAGAAAAGTTTTGGCAACCTCTTCCTCCCATATGATTGTGTTGTCTCTCTTCTATGGATCTTCAAGTACATTCTTCCCAAAGCCTATCATACCACTGAGCAGGATGAAGTAGTGGCTGTCTTCTACACAATTGTCACTCCCATGCTTAACCTCCTCATCTACAGTCTACAAAGATGTGGCTTGAGCCTTCAAGAAAATTCTGGGAAGGTAACAAACCTTTAAAAATTATTATCTATTGGGAATAAGGCATGAAAGCTTGGATTTAATATACAGAACTGTGTTAGTATAATGGAGATATACAACATACATACTCTTACTGTTCTGGAGACAAGTCAAGGACAAATTCCTTTAACCTATTTTTGGTAAAATCATAATGGTCAGATCACTACCTCCTGCTGAGTCTCATTTGAGCTTCACAGAAATATTAAGCAGAATGTTCCCTGTCAAAACACATCCAACTTTTCAGGTGTTAACATGCAATAGAGAATACAAATATTGTTTGATATTAGATGAGAGAATAAATGCACCCTCAGCTATATAGACTCTCTGCTGAAATTTACAACAATTCTTCCTAAATAGCAATATTATAATGTTGCAACATCATTTACAAATAAACATTAGTTAAAAAATGTTCAGGATTTAAGTTTTGGAAATCTTAAGTTAACATTTAATTATGAATATAATTTAATTATGAATTATTTCCTGTGGAACACAAATATACATTTTTCCCCTTTTTCACTTTTTTTATTTTGGAAGTGATATTATGCTTTTAAATAAATAGTTAGAAGCTCACATATTCTTTTATTACTTAACAAGGTTTACCCATAATTACAGCAATTTAGACTATGAAATTTAGTAATCTACTGAAATATTGTTCATTGTTAAGTTCATTCCTATATATGTATATACATATATCAACATTTTAATGTATATAAGTGTAAGTGAATATGCATCTGTCACACGTGGAACTGTATGAACCCCAGATGAACACCTTAAATTTCATCTATTCCCCTGGGAATCAACCCATTGTAACTAAGATCCTTTGATGAGGTTACTTCAGTTAAGATGTAACCAACATCAGTCAGGATAGGTCTTAATCCTACTACTGGAGTCCTATATAAGAGAGTGAAATTTGGACAGAGAGTGAAAGTCACAGTAGATCAGTCAGGACTTGAAATCAATGTGACCTGAAAGAGAACTAAGAGAGCAGCAGATATCATAATGTGCTTTTCATGTGACAATCTAAATACAGGATCACAGGCAAGCACAGAATACCGCAGTTTTCAGGGAGAATGCACCACATTCATTCACCTAGTTTTGGACATATTCCTTGCCTTAAAACCATGAGCAAATAAATTTCCATTGTTTAAGGCTAACCTTTTCATGATGTTTGTTTAATCACCCTAGGTAATTAAAAGATCATCTATATACAAATATTTGTAGATATAAATAAATGGATGTACATGCACATATATATGTATTTATGAAAAACATACAGTTTCAATGGAATTTTTTCTGATAAATATTCAGAAGTTGTATTAGTAAGTGTTCTCTAGGGAGCAGAAGCAACAGGAGATATCTGTAAATAGTATAAGATTTCATAAGATTCTCTCACATGGTAATGGAGATGCCCAAGTCTGGGTCCAGCAGACAGGCTGCAAACTGGGGGATCTAATGGAAGTCCAATGAAGCTCCTCGATGAGTTTCCAGGAGAAGTTGCTATCTGTAAATGAGATGGGAAATTCTCCATAAATGCTGAAATCACTTCCCTTTTTAAAGCATTCAACTGATTGCATAAGATGTCACTCATTGCTGACAGCAATCTCCCTGTTTGATGTAGATGTAATCAGCCATTTGTGCAGTGATAACTAAAGCCCATAAATATCCTTGTATTACAATTAGCTCAGTGCTTGATTGAGCAAATATCTGGGCAGTTACCTGGCTGAGTTGACACATTAGCAGAGTGAAAATAATGTCTAAGAATTCTACTATTTTTTCTTTTTATATATTTCATGAATAAATTTTATGAGTTATGCATATGTAAGACAAGAAAATAGTTTTATACATATATTTGTTTATATAAGGATATTTATGTGAAACCCAGTTATCAACAAAATTTAAGAGATACAACTTTATATTATACATTTAAAAATAATTTTGTAAGTGTAAAAGGGAGCTTGCTGGAATTTTAATAAATATTTACTTATTTAGTTTTGCACAATTAAAATTATGTGTGACTTTTAACATTCTTCTTTGGACTCTTCAAAAGGAATTTTACCCATATATTAGTTCTGGTCTTCATAGTTTCATATATATATGACTGATTTATATTCATTTATTAATACTGAAAAATCACTGAACCATTTTATCTCTTATAATTTAATATTTTATCATCAGTTCTCTATATTAATTTTGTTAAATTTACTTTCTTCAATTTTGTTATGCCTCAGCACTGCACATTATTTGCCTTTTATTTGTATTTTTTCTTTAGAGTTTTTGTTGTTTCCTTATAAATTCAATTACATTACACCTTGAACCAACTTTATAGAAATAAATTCTATATCAAAATACCCATCTAATTTGTCTTGCAGAAGTTATTTTGTATTCAATAAATGGGTAATAATTTTCAAAAGTTTAACTGGTCTGACAGAATTTTCTCACAAGTTCATTAAAAATTACAAGTACACAAATGCTGCTGTGCAATATGAACAGATACTTATTTTTAAATTTTATAGTAGTTTGCTATTTTTGGTATTCCTATGTGCAGCTATGTTTTATGAAACATTTTATGGCTTATTAATTGCATGATTATTGGTCCTAAAGGAATTTTCTGGAGAAATGATCCTTCAATGTATAATTCTGATAGGAGAAGATTTTAATAAATATGAGCTAAAAGAATTTTAATCATGTGAAAAAAACGTGTTTCTGAAAATGTTTTTCCTTTTCTTCATACCACTTATCACTTCACTTATGTAATATTTTCACTTTACTCACATTTTCCAGATAGCCAAATTTCAAGAAAGCCATAATGTTTTTGCTGATTTTGTATGTATTAATATTATTTCTGACAGTTTTTTAAAGCATTTGTCTGCCATAGAGTTACTGTGTTTAATTTACTGCTATACTTGAGTAGTTCATAAGATTTGTAGGAGAGTGTTACACACCTTAGTTTAAAATATGGACAATAAAATAAAAAAATTAATCTTGGAATTAAGTCTCAAAAAAAATATATCAGCCACCACAAACAAAAATAGGTTTGTATCCAAAACATGATTCTTTCTTTGCATTGTGTTTAACTACACAGAGAAAGCATTAAATCCCAAGGAGATATGTCCTAAATTTAAAATATGATTTTACAGTCAACCTGCTATGTGAAAACAGAAAAATTATATATATACAAACCTGTTTAAGAAGATTAACTACAGACACTTACTGGAGATATAAATGTAATAATGCTTAATCATATTATTGAATCATTTTAGATAGGATCAGATATGTGAAATATTTATACACTTGAAGATTCTTTGAAAAGCATTTACATTCTAGAAACTTATTGTTAAACTTATTGTTATTGTTTTCATGTATTTTACCATCCCTCTTCTCTAAGTTCTTCTACCCAAGTTCAGGGAGTAGATACATGCTTTCCTGAGTTTTATCTCCAAGTGCCATCCCAGGTTCCCACTCTGAAAATTCCCCTTTTTATTTCCAGTAGGAGAGGGGGAAACCTGTGCATTTTGATTTATTTCTAGAGTGGTCTATTATCCTTAAAAAGGTTTATCCTCCAAAGACATTAATTTATCAGAGCCTAACCACCTGGGGTTTCATCAGAGAATTAGTGTCAAGAAAAAATGGAATTATGGAAATCCAGCCACCTCTACCCTCCCATGTTGGGATATAGAAATTTTGAACTTATTCCTCTAAATCTTTTGAAACTTGGGAAGAGATATACCCATTTTAAAATAGCCCACTTGATCTTTCCAGTCTCATCTAGGGTGTGAGAGTTACAATGCTGAGAAATACTTGTGAATTTCACAGCCCAGGGGCACAGGTTATCTAAAAGAGAACTAATCATAAGATTATAGAATGTATGCCTTGTCCCCATATCTCACAAGGATATCAATAAAACTCCTGTATAATAAAATATGATTACAATAGAAAAATCATAATACTGAGGCCTTATTTAAGAAGTCTCTAGGAAATGTAACCTTCAACTGCCTATAATCCTGAAGTTTTTAAAAAATTGTATGAAAAAAACACTAACAACCTGGACTGAAAGGGAAAGAGAAGGGTTAAATTGAAGGCTATCTTTCTAAGCCAAACTCAGCAATAAACTCACTATCTTCCACATGGCATGGGACATGAAACCCAGGGATGAGCTACCCTGACCTTGAAGTATTACTACTACATGCCCACTAGCAATGTGTTTGGAAAACTGCCTTGAACAAAAAGGGGAAGCATAAATTACAAATGAGTTTTTATGGCTATGAGATTTCAAAGTGAGTGAAGAGGCCATTCTAGAGGTTATGCTTGTTCATATCTCAGCAGGATTTCATTGACTGCCACAGCAAATAGTGCCTCAAGCAGGGGTATTCTTGAGTGCTCTAGAGAAATCTAGACACTATAGGCAGGGTGGACAATCTCGGAAATTGGACTGTCTGTGCCTTAACTTGGAATATATTTTCCCAAATGTAACAGAGAATCATTTGTAATTTCCCTATACATGGCTCTTCTGCTCCTTTAATTTGAACCTATAATTCAAATATGTACCAGGATATAAATCTTCAGTCTGTTCCTATGCCACTTAAAATGTGAAGCTCAACAATGTCACAACACTTACTCTACTGTTCATCAGACTCATCCAGGACAACTAACAAAATTATAAATACAGACCAGGCCCATCTCAAAAACCAAAAAAAAATATTTACATCTGGAAGAAAGACAGTTCCATCCATCTACCCCATGGAATTTAAGTCCCCTTTCAATCAGAAACAGAGTGAGCATCACCATCCTAAAATCCTGAAGAATAAAGAATGAACAAACATAAGGAGGTATGCAAATATGGACTAAAGAAAAGAGTAGTAGTCTAGCAATAGAAGATCTTGTAACACTGCTATAAAGGCAGTGGTCACCAGAGTTTCTGAGGGGAGGGAGAGCAAAGAATAGGTGTAACATGGGGCATTTTTGAGATATTGGAATTGTTCTGAATGACATTGCAATGACAGACACAGGCCATTATACAATTTGTCAAAACCTTTAAAAGTGTAAATTATAATGTAAACTCTTGAGCACAGTTACCAGCAATGCTTCAATATATGTTCATCAATTGTAACAAATGTACATACTAATGAAAAACTTTAATGGGGAAATGTGTGGGAGGGGGAGGAGGTGGGGTATATGGGAATCCCCTTATACTTTTGATGTATCATTTATGGAATCTAAGGATTCTTCAAAAATAAAATAAAATAAATATATTTTTAAAATGAAAAGGACTTCAAGGAGAGAAACATGGATACAGACATGTAGAACATAGAGATCACTTTGGACCAAAAAAGCCTTGAACCATGATGTACATGGAGAGTGCCACCACATCAGTGTTCTTTTTTTTTTTTTTTGAGTGAGGCCAACAATTTATTAAGATAGGAAGAGAAGAGAAATGGAAGAAAATAACAGGTCACGGGTCCCCAGTGGAGGGTAAGGGGCTGAAGAGTGATAGAGAGGACTGGTTTATAGACTGCAATTTCCCATTGTATATTATAAATGCCCAGGTCTTACTTGAGTGTTGGCCCATGCAGGTGGCACATGGTAAGAGCAGGGTGCAGAAGCCACAAGGGCAACAAGCAGAACACAGAAGCCACTGGGAGTGGAGAAGGGGGTGACAAGGGTCAGAAAGAGGAACAGAAGGGGCGATTTGACCTTTGCACCTGCTTTTTAAATTGTTAATTATGCCACCCCTTTGCTAATGGCATGGGAGGAGTCCCAGGTGTTTGCTGTTTTGATTGATTACCCCACCCATCAATCACCCAGGTGGGGCCAATGATAATGTGCTGGAAGAATGTCAGAGAATCTCTTGGGAATTTCATTCTACATGGTAGAAATCTTGCAGGATCTTCCAACAGCCATCTTGGATTATCAGTGTCCACATGGACTCTTTTGCCAGGTTCCAGATCTATTTATTCATTCCCTATATGTAGCCTGCTTCATTCCCCCCTCAGAGAGTTTACACCTTTATTCTTAAAAGGGTGCTGAAGGGAGATGTTCATTCTCCTGTAACTACTTCCTGCTGATTAGGGGCAGTGGGCCCTACCTGACAAGCTGTAAAACCCTCTACCTATTCTGTCTTAGTTGGAGGAAGATGGATCTGGCATCCTGGGTGAAGCTAGATGAAGTCCCCTTATGGCTAGCACGATGTTGATTCTGGAAGAAATAAACTTGATTAGAACTTTGAGACTATATGGTCCCACTAGGAGGATACTGGACCACAAAAGTAGAAAAGGATAGGTGCCTGAAAAGGCTGCATTTTCCCAAAGAAGATGGGAAGCAGTATTCTTTTAGTTGCATTAAGCTGTTGGTTAACTTTAGAGAGAAGAGATTGCAATAGACAACGAGGTTAGGTATAATAAATAAAACTAAGTTTACCAGGACTTTTAACATGTTTAATGTTCTTCTAAATATGATCTAGAATAGAAAAGATATCACCATAATTATCAGGCATATATCTAGAATAGATATAGGTACAGTACTTATTGTACTATTCAATGCATAAGATTTTTCTTTGAGCTATAATTAATAGATTTAAGTTCCAGGTTTGCAATATTATACATGTTATCTCTCCATGGGAGCAGGCCATAATGCCAATTGTGTTTAAGTTCTACTTACAGTACTCTGGTGCTCATTGCTCCGCTTGGTATGTCTTTCACACAGCCAGCATGCTGTAGCACCATTGACCCTAGAGAGAAGCTAGGAAAGTAGCTTCCAGTATTCCACTGGCCTGTTGCATATCACCCTTCAACACTATGAAACAGTGTCAGTCTGGAGGCAATGTCCATTGTACCTTTGGCTGTATTGAGCCATCATTGGCTGCTGAAGGATTTTGAAACTGCAACATAGTTTCCCTTGACTTCAGGAGCACAACCAGAGATGTAGTAGACACGGTTATTGTTTTAGGTGTCAGTGAACACCCTAACCAATAACT
>PVKH010034508.1:0-11857 GCA_004027955.1 Chaetophractus vellerosus
AGTCCCAGATTATTGTCCACCTCCTGTTCTGGACTAATATGCCCATATGTTCTGCAAAGTAGACAGCAATTTGTTCATTTGACTTGGCTCAATAAAATTTCAGAAGTCTTGGTATTTGTCTTTTGGCCATCAGGGCCAATAGGAAAACAAGATGTATAGGGCAATCTAGTTCAATCTGTTGTCCCTTCAGTCAGCAAATACTTTTCAGTTAACAAACAAGAATCTTTGTAGCCAAACTCTATAATTATCTGTATGATTCCTTCTTCCTTTCTCATTGCTTCTCTCAACTTCTCATTTGATGCCCAAATACAGAAGAAAAGCCAGGCAGAGTATTAGGAAACATGGATGTGCTTCTTACAAAGCAATATTAAATAAAATATATCCCTTAGGCCAGTAATTCTCTCTCTGAGAATCCAAATTTTAAAATAAATTTTAAATATGGAAAAGATGCCTATAGAAAAATATTCCACATAGCATTAGTCTTAGTAGAAAAAATATATTAAGAGCAACCTAAGTTACCTAAGACACATTCCTTGATAGAATAGTTAGATATATATTAGAGATGAAAATTCTTATGAAATAAAATATTAAGTCTGATTGATCAAAATTCAATTTTCAATATGATGACTTTCATTGAATAATAGGGCATTGGATTTTTTTTTCAGCTTGTCTCTATTTTACAAACATTCTTTAAGGAACTTGTATTACTTTTATAATTGAATATAAATTTTAAAAGTCAAAAATATGAAATAGAAAATATAGCTCTTAACCAGAGTACCCTAAAATTAAACAAAAATAGAAAGAAATCCCATACACAAATATTCTCTGAAAACAGACCCTATACTTTCATTTTGCAAGATTCAAATTTAGAGAAAACTAGAAGAAGCATTCCAATTGCTATTAATTATCATGTAGTTACCCAAAAGAGTATCTTCAAGGAAATATGTTTCCAAACTGTGTGGAAATTCAAATATTAAAACCAATAGTATAAAGTAGATTTGGAGCCAAACATATAAGCTAGGGTATAAAGTAGAGCACAGCACAATAGGAAAAAGTTGAATTCATTACGATTCAGCAATGATAAATACTAACTAAAAAGCAAATTGCAATTTTCTTCATATGCACACTATAGTTTAGTACACCATGCCCCACCCACAGAATTCACCTGACTTCAAGTACTAGGAGAATTGGCCTTAAGCTGAGGGAAGCCCTTTATGGTTGCTTTTAAATCAACTAAATTTTTTAAAAAAAGAAAAATTCAAGAACTGAAATAAAACTGATATAATTTATATCACTAGTACTAATTAAAATGTTGAGGCTTCCCCAGTTGTGATGAATAAAATTAGATCTCACAACTATAGACCTCCCTATCTAAGGAAAATAAAATAGGGACTGATCATGTCTCTTGAGGTAGCAAGTACTTTTTATTTTCCTTTTTTCCTATTTGTACCATTCAGTAATAGGGCAGATTTAAAGATCAAAATCATGCTACTTTTAACTGTTGACATTTACTATCTAAAGTAGAGCCAAAAGATTTCATTTCAAGCCAAAGTCCATGGAAGAAATACCAATCCAATGGCTTACTTTGAGGCTAGAATAAAGTAAGAGGACTCTATCTGAAATTTATAAATATGGCTCCAAAAGGAAAGCTTCAAATGATGAAAATAATGTTTTCTCAAATAATTCTGTCAACACAGTTTGAAGTACCCTGATGTCTCTTTTTATAAACAAGAGGTATCTGAATCCTATAGCATTTTAAGAATTCTTTTCATCTTTTGCACATTAAAATTAAAGTCTTTTCCAAGCAAAGTTTTAAAGGTTGCAAAGATACACCTGCATGTACAAGTATGTGTGTTGAGGGGGACAGTCTGGGAAGCAGTTTTGTATGTCTCTTTTTAAAATTGTAATGCCCCACTTCAGGAATTCCAGTAACTGTCAATGAACAGGTTGCCAACCAGTGGGAATAGAGGCTTAGGTTGGGAACCACTCAGATAAGCCTCCTCAGAAGGTTATACAGTCGCTCCTGGAGACGGCAGGAAAGGATTTCAAATAGCACCTTCTGTTAGAGCCACCACCCTGAAAATATCACCGTGGCCTGTTATCACTTCAAACACCCTGGGAGTTTACTCTTACCTGTGTTAGAACAACTTGGCAGCAATCCACAGTCACAGCCTGGCTCTAGCTTTGGAAACCATGACTTTGAGCCGAGCCCAGTTCTTAGACACTGTCGGAGGCTTGAGAAACCAGACACTCCTGGGTGCAGCATGGGTCCCCTGGCAGGTGTCACTGGCATCCTCACAGTGGTGAATTTTCAGGTCCTCCTTATCAGGCTCTTTCCTTCTCAAACCCCACCTTTAACTTGAGCCTTTCTAATGTTTCCAAGCTGAGCATTCACACATGGCTTCCGCTCAGATCATGACTGAGGCAGGCCAGCAACCTCCCTTCACCATCCTTCTCCTAAGCTCCCACGGCAAGGGTTGCATGCACAGGTGCTTACAGTGCCCAACTGGGTACATTGAAGAGGGGGCCAGACATAAGCCATCAGAATTGTGTGGACAGTTGGGAACCAGTGAATGCCCCCATCTAAAGGGGGCAACCTCCGCTGGGCTCCAGAAGATTGAAGACATGCAGGAATGCAGGATGAGAGTTTCCAAGTAGTCTAACTGCTCAAGAGAAGCCAGAAATCTGTGATTATATATGAAATACCCTAACTTTCAAATGTTGGCTCAAGCTTTTCCTTAAATTCTTTGGGTCAAACAAAACATAATTTAGGGGTTTTTTGGTGGCAAAGTGTCTTTCTTCAGGTTTGGGATTCTGTGGCTCTAAAAATAGTTAATTCATTTGCATGTGGATGCAACCTCAGAAAGATTCCTACTCCGTTTCCTTTTCTTAGAGACCTTTCAGGAACTTCCGCTGATAGAGGTATTTGTTTGAAGGACATTAGTCAAACAAGATCCACAGGCTGGGGCTGGATGCCAAAGAATTCCCACTTATGCTTGTTATTACTTTAATTGATTAAACTCAATAACAGATAAAAGGGTCTCAGGTGCCACTTCCAATCTCACACAGGTGAGGGTGTGCTCAGCCATTCTTGACAGTATTTTCTGGAAATACTTGGATCACCCAGAAGTAAAGGTAAGGAACCCCATTTGTGGGTATGGGAGAGGGCTCTATACAGAGTCTAAAGGTCACAGTCAACAAGAGCATGGTTTCTAATCCCCATCTGGTTCAGCCTTTGTGTGAGAGCTCATGAATTTCCCACCAAATATTCACTTTCTCCTTCTTTAGTATCAGAATCCCAATTTTTTGCTAGATACATTCTGCTTGGCAAATGAGACTAAACTTTCCAGCCTCCTTTATAGCTAAGTGAGGCCATGTGACTAAAGGAAAGATATTGCCCTTCCTGCTGGCTGGAATGGAGAGGTGATAGCTAGAGCTCCAGCAGCTCTTTTGGATCCATCATGAGTTGACCATGAGAATGGAAGCTATGTGCTTGGAAAATGGATAATAGAGACAGAAGGAGGGTAAGTCCATGATGACTTTGTAGAATTCCCATACCTGCCCCAGACTGCCTCCTTCTAAACTTCTGTTACATGCAAGATTAAACCTCTAGGTATTTAAATCACTATTTAGGAATAGATTTGTATTATTCATAGTTGAATGTAATTCCTAAGAAGTATAGTGATCTTTCCTGGACCATCTTTTTTCCATCTAATCCTTTTATCCCTTCTAAATGCCTCTTCTATTGTGAACCAAATTCTTCTATCTGCTCAAAATGTTTCTATCACTCTTCCATCTTAATCAATACATGAAGTTCCCCTGATAATACAATTTCCCTTCTAAGGAAAGACACTGCGCTTTCTCTCAGCCTATCTGTTCAGTCTAGCAATGCTCATAGTTACTTAGCCAATTATTATTTCTCTCTTAGAGACTAACTGGAATGTACAGTCCCCCACATATGAAAATGATGCTGCTGACCTATCACTAAAGCATTTTGAGGAAATTGCTTCCTGATATTTTTATTAGAGAAGTTGTATGTTTACAAAAAAATCATGTGTAAAACACAGAGTACCCATTTACCACCCTACTATAAACACCGGGCATTAGTGTGGTACATTTGTTACAATTCATGAAAGAAAATGCTTATAATTTTACTATTAACTATAGTCCATGGTTTACAATGGAGTCCACTGTGTGTGTTGTATTCCTACGCTTCCTGTTATTTTTAATTTTTAGTCTAGTAACATATATATTATTTTTTCCCTCTTTTCACTGCTCTCTTTTCAAAGATGGAAGTATGACAAGACATGACAAAGAATGAAGGCTGAGGCCATAATAGTAAAACTAAATGTCTCACCTAGAGACAGAACCCACTGCATTGGTCTCTAGTTAGCACGGTGCCTTACCCCACAGAAATAAGCAGCCTTGGACATCTTCTCAAATATTGGTATTTTCAGTCTCTAGTTTGAATGGCAGGACCTGGAGGTAAGACATTTCCTGTGGAGATTCTGTGTTCTGCCTGCTATTGCTTTTCTAGCTCAAACAACTTAATTTTGTTGGCCTTCAAAGTGCAGTTTACAGGACATTTTATAAGTTAAGTAAAGAGGCCTGAGGATATCACCAGTGTAACTTCATTGATTAGACAGAAAATATAAGGTCTGTATAACCACTTGCAGTGAGTGGACCAACCTTGAAAAAGACTCAGATATAATTATACTTGTGATTATTTCCAGGGGCATTACCACAATGCTGCATGGAATTAAACAATAACCAACGAATTAACCTTAAAACATTTTGGAAGAAATACATAACCCAGCAAAATATTGATCATGGTAAATTTAAAGAAAACTGAATCTAGCTATTTTAAGAAAAAAATTCTTTTATGCAGATAATAAATGGGTTTTAGAATTATTGGGGAGGGCTGAAAGAATACATCTAAGTTGTGCCTGCAGAAATAATTCCTAAAACCACACCACAGAATGGGGCCGCCAGAGGGTCTATTGCCTTCTTTGTGATCAGGAAGTTGCCTAACAAGTTGAGAAGCTGCCAGGTCCAGAACCATAGTACTTTGCCACAATCAGGAAGCAAACACCAATAAGAAGGCAGCTACACCATGAAACCACCATGACCCCGGGGCTACCCAATGAGAAAGGTGCTGCTGCTGCTGTGACTGCTGCCTGCTTCCACAGCACACGGTGCCTGCCATGCTCCTCGCTAGCACCACTGATACCCCACACCCTGCCTCTTGGCCCAGACAATGGCTGGGCCTTAGGACCTGTGTAGAGCCGAGAGCAAAGCAATGAGTTATCCCTTTTACCCCGTGTGGTAGAGGAAACTGCAGAAGTTGGTTTTCTGCTTCACTTTCACCTTCTGAATTGCATAAATCAGTGCATCTGGACTCATGCCAACTAAAAGATACTTCAGAGAGGTCCTGTTGGGAAGAATAGCATTCAATATGTTCTCTCTAGAGAAGTCTGAGAGACATTACTTTTTAACGTTCCAGCCTTTGCAGGATCAAAGAGTATACTAATAGGAGATTGGAATGGATATTGAACGCCAATCTATAATCTACCACAGAATACGCTTACTTTCTAGATAGATAGATAGATAGATAGATGGATAGATAGATAATTTTTTTAGGAGGTACTGGAGGATTGAACCCAGGACTTTGTACATGGAAAGCAGGCATTCAACCACTTAAGCTACATCCGCTCCCCTACCACAGAATAAGTTTACTTTTAACATATCTTCTTACTAAGTATATATCAAACACCTAATATGCACAACACTATACATAGCCCAGATGCCAATAGCATCTGCTGAGAACTTCATGAGGCCACGATCTCCAGTTTTCATCTCCAAGAGAACACAGTATCTAAATCAATCCAATCGCTATACCATCATTCACTAGATTGTAAAGAAGCAACCACTGCATGAATGTAGACTAATGAGAATGATGATTGTGGTAAGGATTCTGGAAAGCTCTATAAAAAGAAATCTACTCTTCCAATAAACTTAATATCTAATAAGAGAATAAAGGACAAATAAGAATAAATATCTATGAACTAAAGGACAGAAATATAAAAATATGTTAGAAGTCAAATCCTGAAACTTATTGTAATTAAAGGTAAATAATTCAGAAAAAAATGGGGTAAAGTAGGTATGCTTGAAGTAGCACCCCCATTTGACCATTTAAGATGCATATAAATAGCACCAACCACTTTTCTTCCAAAGTAACAGACAAAAAAGTGGTATACAGTGAACAGAAGTTCACACAGGGACCAAAGAATATTATAGTAAATACCAAGGCACATTATTAAATATTGTGAATTGCTTTTCAGATTGATGCTGAGATGTCTTTGAAAAAAAAAAAAATTCAGGACATTCATTTCATTCTGTTGGACATCGAAATGAATATGCCTGGTATTAAATCTAGCCTTTCACAAGCCCGAGGGAAAAAAACAGTTTGACCACTGATTAGACTGCCCATTGGGCAGAATCCACTCTTCTGTGTAACCAATTTTGCAATCAATCATGTAGAGAAGGCAGCTCTGGTGCTAAGGTCTATATATTGTGTTTGCTGTTCCCACAACAAATGACAACAGCAAACTCTTATTAATAGAGTGAAAATTATGGAAATGCCATGTGGCATAGCAGGAATAATTAATGAGTTTCTTGGAAGCTGTTTGCTGGGGTTTTTTGTTTGTTTGTTTCAGCACAAATGAAAAACACATCAAGAAATTACAATGCATTTCTGCACTTTGAAAATACTATAAAAATTTAAAATAAGCTCTAGGCTCTACAGTCAGAGAACCAAGCCCAAGGAAGGCCACTGTGGCACTCCCTGTACCTTGAAAATGTATCTCATTGCACATTATTTAGCATTGTGGTATTCATGGGCAAGTCTTTACACTACCAGCAAGGATATCCAGCTGCACAAACATTTTAGTTGGGTAATGACAATCCACTCTCCCCAGAGCCTCCTGGCAGAGGGCAATGTGTATTTAAAAGCCAACATGTTGGTACAGTCAGCTAGCACCGACTCCTCGGAATTCAGCCTGGCTCTAAGCTCCCTGAATCAATCCAGGGATAGAAATTGTCCCAGAACAGGAAACACCACTTTATCATCTATTGCTCTCTCCATTTATCTCTAACTCTAGCCTGGTTCTCAATTCAGAGGAATTAGAAAATAAAGTTAGTCTTCCCACCTTCTCCTTCCCCCAACTTATACGGGACAAAAGATGCCTGAAGAGAGGTCCTAGAAATGGTCCTAGAAAATGGAGAAACCAGGGAGAGGGGCCATAATTAACTAGGCAGGAGACCTCAGAGTCACAAGTCAGTTTCCAAGATCTACACCTGCCCTTTTTATCAATCCCCAGGATACTGAGCACTCACTAACAAGACAGAGTAATTATGTTCTCTCTAGCTTTGCTTACCAAACAATCATTATCTTGGATATTTTATTATCAATATGAAAATTCAGCATTTTACCTAACCAAAGATTGTTGATACCTCTCATCAAGTACCATTTTTTCTTACTCCTTGTATCATATTTATGTCGACTTGCTTGAGCTGAAGTTCTTCTTTTTATATAATTTATAAATTTTGAGGAATCCAAATAGTGTTATTACTGTCTCTTTATTCATGTTTGAACCATTTATCCAGAACATTTATTTTGTACTAGATGTCCCAATATAAAAAAAAATCAAGTTGTAGGTTAAAAGAAAACCCATACATAAAATACAGCATTCCCATATACTACCCTATTATTAACACTGCATTATTGTGGTATATGTGTTACAATTCATGAAGGAATGATTTTATAATTGTACTATTTCACTGTTAGTGTTACCCAGTGTGGCAGTTTGGTATTATTTATGAATTCCAAAAAAAGATATAGATTATGTTTGTAAATTGGTTGTAAATTGGCATGATACCCTTTGGTTGTATTAGATTCAGCTGAGATGACTGATTAAATTATGTTAAGATTAGGGCTTTGATTCAACTACATCATTAGGGCAACTTGGTTTGAGTCCCTGCCCCTCCCCTACCCATTGTGGGCTATATATACAGACACATGCTCAGGGAGAAGATGGCGGTAGATAAACAGAAAAAGATACAGCAGAGGAGAGAACTTGGTTTTGACACTGGAGCCCTGGGGACAGTTGAGCCATTCGCCTGATAGTTTACAGTTGACCTTGTGAAGAGAACAGAGCAGCTGAGCCTGGAAAGAAAATGAGCCTGGAGGAGAGATGAGCCTTGTGCCAGCCTATAGCTGAGATTGGAAGATGCTGGACCCACAGAGCCTTAAGAGGGAAGAGGAAGGCTGAACCCTTGCAGACATTGCACACTATCTTGTGTCAACACATGGCAACAGACTTTGGATGAGAAAGTACCTCAATGGTTCCTTGAGTTGTACTCTTTAGGGCCTTGTAACTGTAAGCTTCTATCCCAAATAAATACCCTTTATAAAAGCCAAAAAAAAATTAAGATTTGAAAACTGAGACTCGAACAAATATTTGTATACCATTGTTCATAGCAGCATTATTCACAATAGCCAAAAGTTGGAAAAAACCCAAGTGTCCATAAACATGGTATATACATGGTATTATTCAGCCATATAAAGTAATGGAGTTCTGAGGCATGCTACAACATGAATGAACCTTGAAATCATTAGGTTGAGTGAAATAAGCCAAACACAAAGGGGCAGGTATTGTATGGTATGATTCCACTTATGTGAAATATCTAGAATAAGCAAATTCATAGAGATAAAAAGTAGACTAGAAGTTACCAGATTGTGGGGGAGGTGGTAGTTATTGTTTAATGGATAAAGAGTTTGTGTTTGGAGTGATGAAAACATTTTGGTAATGGAAGGTGGTGATAATAGCACAGCATTGTGAATATAATTAATACTACTGAACTGTATTCTTAAAAATGGTTAAAATGGAAAACTTTGTTATATATGCTACCAAAATAAAACAAAAAAATTTAATCCTCTTGAATCCAATTGCCATAGAACTTACACCTTCCTTTTGAAAATTTTGGTAATTTTCCCTCATTTTCCCCTACTTAAAAAAAAAAACATTTTAGTGGGGCATATGGGAATTCCTTACATTTTTATATAATATTTATGTAATCTGAGTATCTTTAAAAAATAAAAAATAAATAAAAACTTTTCCTCACCACTACCTATTGGAATAAATATTACTGAAAAAAAATGAGTTTATAATGATAAGTGAGTGAATAAATGTCACAAATGACGATGTTAGACCTCATGCTAAATGTGTTTGATTTAGTATTCACCATACTTGATTGATTAAAAATGTACCACAACAGGGACCCCAGGGCTTGGAAGGACCAGAAGCAAGGATATTGGCAGATGTTAGTGAATGATGTCTGGCCATGCGGACAGCACCTCTGTAAGTGCTACTTCACTGCTATTCATCTGGCATGCAGCTATGATACACACGTCCGTCAACACAGCTACTAGCGCCAATGTCATGAATTCTTTGCTGATGTTTTTACAGGTCAAAAAAAATAAGCTTAATAAAGAAAAAATACAGCAACTGGAAGCAGAAATAGAGGAAAGAAAAGGGTTTCAGTCCCAGCAGAAAACAGGCATAAAGGGCAAATACAGGGCACCAGAACGGAAAGCAGATGTGTTTTAGCAATACAGAAGAATGAATGGAATAATTAAAACCAGAGGCAGAGGAGTTGCCACACAGGTTAGATGGGTCCCAAGAATCTACCCTTACTCATGCCTCTGTCCCAGAGAATCACAATTTATGTCAGGAGGCTTGTCACTGATGCCTCTTCTACTAAATATTTTTTTTTTTGAATTTCATTATGTTGAATGCAGAATCAAGCTGTGCAGTGAATTCATTTTTAAACTACCTGGCTTATTTTTCTGCGTTGTCTTTGTAAAGAAATTTCACTATTGCTCTTTTAACACCTATAATGAATTATCCATGCCATGCCTTCCTTTCATATCAGCTAATCTTTATATTCAACTTTCTATTAGCTGCAATTTCAAGTCATTAAAAAATTACATCATCCTGGGACTAAAGCCTGGTTCTTATTTCTTATGCCAGAGCGATTACACTTCAAAGAGTAAAATCTTATGTGCCTTTCTACTTGTTATTTTTACTAGATTCCTGTCTTTTGACTTCTGCTACATCTCAATAGAGTTGAGATGAGAATAAAAGCATATGAAAAATTCAAGCATTGGAAATTGAGAGGTTTGGATTTTATTATTCATTCACCTTATATGTAAAGTAGAACTCATGGTGTATATAATTTTTTTTAATGTTTCCTTGATAATACTACTAACAATAATGGTAACAATATAAGTAATAATAACAATATAGTTCTCTTCAGCTATTGTTCCTAATGCACAACTACTAGCTGTCCGTAGACTGAACCTGGGTGGGCAACCATACACATTTTAAATCTTCATTTACCACTTATATGCATTCTTCTTTTTATTTAATCAGTTTACCATTTTTTAAAATATATTTTTAAAAATTTTTAAAGATACTTAGATTACACAGATGTTACACAAAAAATATAGGGATTCCCATTTGCCCCACTTCCCACACCCTCCCACATAAACCACATCCTTCATTAGTGTGGCACCTTTACCGCAACTGATAAATGCATCCTGGGGCATTGTAGCCTACACTCTCTCCCACACAGTTCTGCAGGCTATGGAAGATATATAATGGCATATATCTGTCATTATATGCATTCTTTTTATCTCCACCATTATGAGTAAAAGCAGTGTGATAATATGTATTATACCATTTACTTTTCACTGTAACCTTATAATATTTTTTTATTATTTTCTCCATTTTATAGGCCAAAAACAGAGACACAGAAGGGCTAGTAAGTGATAGAGCTGGGATTTGAACCCAGGCAGTTTGACAGCAGACCCTGCACATTTTACCAGTCTGCTATATTGTAATAGTCCTTTGCCTGCTTCTCAATGACTGATGTAGTTTGGGAGTGACAGGGTTTGGAAGCAGTAAGTCAGTGGCCTCTAACCACAGAGAAAATAACTTACACACAGAGGTAGAAGAGGTTCTCACACTGCGGCTTCCCAGGGAACTAGAGAAATACCAAGCAAAACAGATACCTGGCTGTTTTTCACTTCAAACTTTTGCGTTTTCCTTCTCTAGCCTGTCTTTTGATCACTGCATTTGGCTTTTGGTTCACCTAGCCAGCACGGGTAGCTGGCACTGGCAAAGACACTGATAAATGATCATGTTTTGGCTGACTGTATCAGACACATTATGGTATGCTATATTGAGCCAAGAAAATATCTTATTCTGATAGAAACAGTATTCCCTGGATGATACCAAGCACTGCTGTTGGCACAGTCCTTTCAGAAGGTACTTTTTATGATAGCCAACCATTTTCTCCCACCCCTGTTGCCATGGTGACACAAACCTGTCATTCCAGGGCCTGGGACTTCCAGATCAGTCATCTCATTTACCCCAGCAAAATGTCAATGCCCCATGGCAGCAAGTCATAGAGTTATTTCATACTTATTTAATATAAGATCTCATTCAAGTTCAATTTTTGGACATTACAAGGAAGAACTTCCTAAATTTAAATAAACAAGAAATAAATGAAGTCAAATCACTGACAAACAGGTATGAGTATTGTGATGGCTAGGCTAATGTGTCAACTCGGCCAGGTAATTGTGCCCAGCTGTTGGGTCCAGCAAGCCTGGGGCTAATTGCATCTGCATCAATCAGCAAGATTGGATGAAGAATGGATGACGCTGTTATCCATTCAGTTGACTGCTTATAAAAGGGAACTGATTTCAACATTCGGAGAGAATTTCCCAGCTCGT
>PVKH010034509.1:0-11861 GCA_004027955.1 Chaetophractus vellerosus
GCTATCCAGCCAGCCCCTTAATTTACCTTCGATGGAGTTGTTGTTGTTCTTGTTTTATAATGGCATTAGTGAAGGTACAATATGATGTATTCTAAGGATAATGAAGAAAGCATTCAAGCTTTGTAATTCCTAAGTTTGTAGCATTGGGCAATTCATTTTCTCTGAGCTTTCTTCTTTTAGAGTCAAACAAAACCAATAATGCTGGATGCATTTAACATATGCTAAGAAAAAAGAAAATGAAATTCATGTAATGAGTAGTATATAAAGGGTTTTTTATTCTAACTTAATTCAGCCCACAAAAATGTTTTGAACATGTTTTGGAGAGGAGCAAAATGTTGTGTAAGGTAATAAACATCAGCATTTTCATCAATTGATTTTATCTCTTGTGAGGTTTTCTTCTGCCACCGTTGAAGAACTCATGTTATAAAGCAAAAGCATGGGAGTTGGTAAAAGTTTAGTCTGAAATCAAAATACAACTTAAGAAATTACTTCTTTATAAATTAAGAATAGCCAAACCTATTCTCTGTGTTTGTGGAATAATCTGATAAGTTAAAGAACATAAAGAGATCTACAGACAAAATTGTCATTATAACTGTAACTAAACTGTAGAAAACCTAGAGGATTAAAACTATAGAAAGTTCAATTCTAGATTTAAAATAGTTCCCTAACATGGTGCAGCCTCAGCATCTCTTAACATTTGCACCAATTCATGCTCTACTTGACCACCAGTTGGGTAAACACAGACCCATATGAAAAAATATCCTTCAAAGCAGTGGCCATAAAGTTTCTAGTAGCAATCCTTGAAAATTTTAACTCATGCTGAAATATTACCCAGACCTATGTCCAAATCATTTCACCCCTAGTCTTCTCATCATCAAATTTCCTTGAACTCTTACAAATTTATTGTCCTTTTCCCTCATGCACACACACATTCACACACACTTGTGTATATGCTTACATGCATAGATACACAGGGTTTTTGGAAAGATCAATTTTAGGTTCACATTTTCAGATAACATACAGTTAAGTAATTTCCTCCAAAGTACAACCTATAAAATATAAATCCATGAAGAAAGAATCTTTGAGGAATTGTTTGAAATGGTGTGTCAACTGTATAATGAAAGAAAGGCAAAACCATTGAGAAGTGGGATTTATGACTAATGTTGTGAATGTATTTGTATAATGGAAAGACCCATCAAGGACAAATTTATCTTTATTTTTCCATTTTCTGCATGTAATTATTACCTCTTAAATAATGACAACATTTGTCAAAGGAAAGTCATGAGCTTAATTATTAGATGGATTTAGAATAAAATGTTTAGATACCATATATGAACAAGGAAAATATTTAGATAACTTATATACACTTACTCTAATTCATACTAGCACTTAATATTTTATTCTCAATATACTATGAAGCAAATTCACCACAACCTGATGAAACATATTGTTATCCTTGTTTTGAAAATAATGAAACTAAAGACTAAGTTTACACAAAAACTAAGGGGAAGTCCTATATCCAACACATAATTGTATGATTCTAAAACTTAAACATGTTTTCATTATGCTTAAATATCTTCTCACAAATACAAATATAGCTTTTATTTTTTTAAAAGATTTATTTATTATTTATTACATATCCCCCCCCCTTTCTGCTTGCTCTTGCTGTGTGTCCATTCTTCTGTGTTTTTCTATGTCTGCTTCTTGTCTCCCCCCATCCCCGCGGCGACGCACTGAGTCGGCCCTCCACGGAAGTGGCTCGTTCCGTTCGAGGGTGGCTCCATTCCATTCCCTCGGGCAGCTCCACTCCATGTTTTGCGGGCAGCAGTCCTCCATGTTTTTTGCGGGCTGCTCGGCTTCCGCAGTTTGCAGGCGGCAGCTCCGCTTTTCACAGGTGACTTTGCCATGCCCGTGGGGGCTCCGCCCTGCCCGTGGTGGCTTTTTGCCTTGCCCACGGTGGCTCTTCCCCGCCCACAGTGGCTTGCCTTTCTGAAGGCCGTCTGCCCGCTCGGAGAGGTCCCCGGGAACCGAACCCGGGACTTCCCATGTGGTACACCGGCGAGCTCTTTATCCATTGAGCTATCTAGCCGGGCCAAATATAGCTTTTAAAAACTTAATTTGCCCTCAGTTTATCATCCAAATTTTCTTGAATGATATCTATTAAAAATAAACATAAGGTAAAATGATCTAGAAAAACTCAAACTGAATTATTTGAATTTACTAAGATCAAATTTTATATAAAATAAAGAGATTGTTGGAACTCCTATACTTTTATCTCCAGTGTGCATATATACAAAATCTGTATAACATATACAAACCATAGTGTTCTAGTCTTACATGAGACTTCATATTTCTACAAACATCAAGATAGATCTCTAGGCTGTGAAATTGCTATGAAAGCAGCAAATATATGTGGAAAGCTTCTGACTGTTCCATGAATCTTCCATCCAATAGAACATTTTAGGGAAACATTGTTGGGAATTTCTTGAGTTAAAAGGCACAAAAAGTGCCAGAGGAAAAATCTCCTATGAGCATTTGGCAGCAGTAAGAATATATGTATTTATAAATGCAGAAATAAAACCACCATTATTAGGATGGTATAGAGATTAGTTTAAGTCTTCCACTTCTTTCATTTTTATCTTCAGTATTTTCAGATGAATGATTCAAGATTACAATGTTATTGTAATACCAATTAAATATTGTGGATATTTGTTTCTCCATCTATCTTCTCTCATACATTAAACTCCTCACATACAAAAACCCTGATGTTTACCATGGCATATATTATATAACTACATACTTAATAAATGTTCAATTGGATCAATACATTGAGTTTCAGAATGAGCATTAATATTCCCCTGTCAATATAGAATTTTTGCCATTAGGATGCATATTTGGAAATAGTCTCTATCATTTCATTACACATAGTTGAAGTTCTGAAGCCATGAATAGTGTTTCATATTTGTTTATAAACAAAATATATTTTGCATTACTAGGCAACATCTATCATTAGGGTACTAATAGAAGTAGGAAAATACCTTAGCATATTATCAAGTTTTTTCTTAATTTAGTTTAGTTTCTTTTGCTATGTTTTTGTTTGTTGTTAGAGGAAGGAGAGGTGGGGAATGGTAGTAGAACCTGGAGAAACTAAGTGGAGTCAATTATATTCCTTAGTTCATAACAGAAATTCTCATAGGTCCCACTCAAGGCCCTTCTGCTCTTTTGTTTAATTTTCATATTTTTCCCTTTTCACCATTTCTACTCTTCTTCACCCAACAAGTGCACCCAATATACACTATTTAACAAATGCCAGGCCTCATCTATTAAATTCCAGCTACTTCACACTACTTGTGGCTTTCTTACACCTGTACATATCTATTGAAAATAATCCCTTAAATACTCCTTAAAGTATGATATTTGATTCTGGCCTCTATTTTTATAAGACACTTACTAATAGAAATACTTATTTGTAGCCTTGAAACATATGAAGTAAATTTGGGCAAAATAAATGAAGAAACAGGTAATTTTGCAATGGCATATATAATACTCCTTTATCAATTATTGATAAGCAATACAGGCAAATATTTAGTAAGGATATAAAAGGCAGAATAACACAACAGCATTAATACAGATATTTAGATATAGTTAAGATTATAATCCAACAATTAAATAATTTATAATCTCTGCATGTGCAGATGGAAGAATTAAAAATTAAGTATTGGGCCATGAAAATAGCTGCAACAAAATTTTAAAGAATTGAAATGTAATCATTAGGTTAATGTGTCAATTTGGCCAGGTAATTGTGCTCAGTTGTTTAGTCAAGCAAGCAATGGGCTAATTGTAATACAAGGATATTTGTGGACTTTAGTCACCAGTGAGATTATTGCATAGATGGCTGATTACATCTACAATCAGCCAAGGAGACTGACATCGGCAATGGGTGAAGTTTTATGAATTCAGTTGAGAGCCTTAAAATGGGAAGTGATTTCAACATTCAGAGAGAATTTTCCAGCTCATCTTTGAACAGCCAGCGTCCCCTGGCAACTCATCAAGGACCTTCATCAGACCTTCATTGGAGCCCCTGGTTTGCAGCCTGCCTGTGGAATCTGAACTTGTACATCCCCATTGTCATGTGAGAGAATTTTATAAAATCTCATACTATATATAGATAGCTCCTGTTGATTTTGTTTCCCTAGAGAATCCTGCCTAATACATGAAATTATACATAACTCTGAGCACAATGGACTTATGATAGAAGTTAACTACCTTAAATTATAATTATATATATATATATATATATATATATATATATATATATATATATATATATATATATATATGCACAAAGGAATAAAATCATAAAATCTTTGGAAATTTAAATCTTATCATGGTACTTATCTAAAATATTGAGAAATAAACCATACTGGAAAGTTTTAAAAATATTCATAAGTGAATGATAATGAACCAATTTCCACTCAAACATATAAAAAGCTCAAAAATCATCACTCTCATCCTCACAAAAAGAAAAAAATCTTGAACGCTGAAAATCAACTCTTTTTAAACCCTTCAGAGAATTGAGGGCAGAGGGCAAGAAACTACCCTGTTTTGGTTTTTTAAAAGCTGCCAGATGCAATTTACCAGAAATGGGCTGTCTTTTACAATGGGGATTTATAAGGCTGCAAATTTATATTTCTGAGGGCAGAAAAATGTTCAAATAAAGGCATTAGATGACACTCTTTCCTTGAGGACCAGCTGTTGGCGATCTTGGGCCCCTCTGTCAAATGGGAAGGCACATGGCAGCATCTCCCTTCTTCTCTGGGTCTTGTCACTTCTATCTTCCCAGTTTTTGTGGCTTCCCCTATGGACTCCTGTGGCTCTTTACTGTGTCTATGCAGCTCTATATTCATCCCATTTATAAAACAATCCAGTAAGAGGAGTAAGACCCACCCTGGGTCATACTCAACTGAAATAATCTAATCAAAATGTCCCACATACAACAGGTTCACATCCACAGGAATGGATTAGCTCTAAGAATGAGCTTTTCTGGGGTCCATAAAAGCTTCAAACTACCACACTCACCCTCTCTGGACCTCAAAAAGACATATTACTCTTATCTGCAAATACATTCTTTCCATACAATACCTAAAAGCCTTAAATCTTATGAGTAACAATATTAAATACATAGTCTCACCAAAATTGGTTATAGGCAAGTTCTGCCCTTTCATAAAATTCCCCTCAGAATGTGTACCTTTGAAACTGAGAAGAAGCTATCAGCTTCCAGTATACAAAGGAAGCATAGTCATAGAATAAATTTTCCCCTTTTGATAGGGAGAAATTGGAAGGAAAACAGGGGTCATGGGTCTCAAACATTTCTGAAACCTTGCAGGACATGCTCTATTAAATTTCAAGGTCTATGAGTCATATATACAAGGCTATCTTCTTCTCCAGGCATGGTGAAGCAGCAGCCCCACCCTTTCAAAGGGCTTGTCCAGTGACCATGCTCTTGATTCTACATTCATCAAGCACCAGAATGGAAGCTGAATCTTAGGCCCAAGCTTCTTCTGAGAACACTATGGTTTTGTCCAGACTCTGACCAATCTCCAGCATACATGATCAACCCCCTCAGAACAGTGGGGTGGTAGTCAATTCTCCCCAATCCTTGTGGATTGTGACTGGGCTTGTAATATTCTCCCTGAACAATGGGATGGAAGGTCTGCCCTCCTCAACTGCTGAAGCATACTCACAACCTCCACAAACATGGATGGGCTCACTCTCCTGGCCTGAGAAGATGCCATCAGACAGACCTTGGCTTCCATGGTACTGCCTTTGAAGTCATTCTTCCTTCAATATGTGCCTTTTCTGTCCCTTTTAGTGCAGGCTGGCAGTGGTTCCATTAATACAGGTCTCATAAAAACTGGTTGGTTCAGCAAGTGGCACACAGTGGTCTAAGCCATCAGACAATAAGACCTTCCACAGATCCTGCAATTGTAATCCTGACTTGCATTGAAATTACTGACTTGTTTCATGCTTAGTTAAGTCCTCAATTGAGGCACTGTTCTCTGGGAACTCATTTTCCAGAAGCCCATCAATTTCTGGTTTCCACATTTTTGGTATTTGCAGCATTCCACTATTCTGATAACAAAATCTGTTTTTCTTTGAAAAAAGCTTGCAGAAGCAATATAGAAATGATGAGTTGGCTTTACAATGGAGATTTATCATGCTGCAAGCTCTCAGTTCTGAAATGTGAAAATGTCAAAATCAAGGCATCAGGTGATACTTTCTCCTTGAAGACCAACTGTAGATGATCCCAGACTCATCTATCAAGTGGGAGGCACATTGTACCATCTCTCTCTTCACCCCAAGTCTTGTTGCTTTCAGCTTCCTGATTTCTGTGGCTTCTTCTCTGAACTCTTGTGGAACTTTTCTCTGTCTCTGCAGCCTGGTATTACTCCCATTTATAAAGGACTCCAGTAAGAGGAGTAAGACTCTTAGAATGAAGTAATCTAATAAAAAATTCCCACATAAAATAAGTTCACACCCAGATGAATATATTAACTCTACTGAAATGATCTTTTCCGGATCCATAAAAGCTTCAAATTACCACATGCCCCCTCCATCTCTAAAAATACATAAATACAGAAAGCCACAACTTATTCTGGAACGGAAATCACTCTTGAACCAGAATCAGGTAAGAAACTTAATATATAATTGACAAGTTCCTGTAGACTGGCCATTAGAGCCTGACAGATAAAAAAATTCTAGAGGCCCAACCTTAGGAGGTCTCCACATTTTCATGAACCTTACCTCCAGGAGTTCCATCAAATTATAAATGGGGATTTCAGAGTAATGTTGAATCATGCTTCTGGCAAGAGAGGAGACATATAAGCATGTTGGAATAAGCCCCAAACAATCTGTTTTTATTAACAAATGCCTATTCACAAGGGAAAATATTTTATCAGCTACTAATCTACATGGCTCTTCCAGAACTTAACCAATATTGCTGATGGGAAATATCCACTATTCTTTCTGTGTTAACTAAGGGGTGGGAAAATTTCTGAGAATCAGTTGTGCAAGTTACAGCCCAAGAACACAGCTCACAGAAAAGGTGAGATTTAATGATTGGATTATAGATTACTTCTCCATTCCCCACATTTACCAGTATATCTATAAGATTCCTATACAATAATAGGAATTGCAACTGAACAGTATTACAAGGTTCAGACTCTATTTAAGAAGAATTCTCTAAGGAAACCCAGAGAAAAATGTTAGGCTCTGCCATCTATAGCTGTAGCAAATAATAAACAACCAAATTTCTAGTAAGGCATATATAAAATCTCAAAATAAATACATTAAGTCTGGCTTTGAAAAAATTACAAAGCATAATAAAAGCCATAAAACTGTCTGAGAGACATGGCAATCATCAGAACCAGATTCAGGTATGGAAGATTTTGTAATTATTGGAACAATATTTTAGTATAGGTATTATAAATACGCTAAGAGCACTAGTGAAAACTGTTGACAACATGCAAAACCTGTTGGCTAATGTAAAAAGAGAAACAGAGACTCTAAAAAGGAATTAAGAATAATTTCTAGATATCAAAAACAATAAAACAAAAATGAAGACCACTGTTTTGGTCAGCCACAGGAGTGCCTTTTGAAATATACCAAAGATTGGTCAGTCTTTATAAAGGGTATTTATTTGGGGTAGAAGCTTACAGTTACCAGGCCACAAAGCATAAATTTCTTCCCATACCAAAGTCCACGTGTTGGAGGAAGATGGCTGCCGACGTCTCCTGGGTTCAGGCTTCCAGGTTCCTTTGTTCCCGGGGCTGCGTTTCTCTCCGGGCTTAGCTTCTGTTTCCTTCACGAGTTCAGCTGTAGACCATGAGGCTTTCTATGCTTTGTGTTTCTCCACAAGGCCAGCTGTAGACTATTGGGTAAACGGCTCACTCCAACATCAGAACAGCTTCTCAAATCTCCTTTTCCAAATCTCTTCTCTCAATCTGCTTTTCTCAATCTGCTTTTCTCAATCTGCTTCCTCTTGTCTAGCCTTTTATACTTGAGACCATGCCCACTGAGGGGTGGGGCTCAACGTCTCACTGATGTGGCAGTTAATGCCCTACTCATAACCCAATCATGCCCAGATGAACAGATTAGCCTACAAACATAATCTAATTTATATTTTTGGAATTCATAATTAAATCAAACTCAAACCTTTACAACCAATTTTGATGCACTCTTCAGTGGAAAGGAAAGGAGTTATGATAGAATTAGTGAACTTAAAGATTTGTCAGTAGAAAACATCCAAAACTGAAAACAAAGAGTAAAAAGATTGGAAAACTTGGAAAAGAGTATCTAAAAATTGTGAGACTGTTAAACATGTGTAATAGAAATGTAAAAGGAATACTAGAGGGAGAATAAAGAGAGAAAGGAATAGAAAAGTATTTCAAACAATAATGGCTGAGATTCTTCCATAATATGAGAGGAAACAAAAGACAAATCCAGGATGCTTAACAAATATAAAAAAGCAAAACAAATATAAAAAACTTTACACCTAGGCATATTATAATCAAATTCCATAAAACCAATGATAGGGAACAATTCTTTAAAGAAGCAATGCAAAAAAACATCTTACCTGTAGAGGAACAGGATAAGAATTATATTGGAATTCTTTTGGAAAACCATGCACGCAAGAAGAGATAGCATGAAATATTCAAAGCATTGAAAGACACAACCTGCTAAACTAGAGTTCTGTCTCCAAGGAAATTATCCTTCAAAAGCAAAGGACAAATTAAAACTTTCTCAAAAATTGAGAGAATGTGTTGCCAGTAGAACTGCTTTGTGAAAAATGTAAAAGTAGATCTTCAGATGAAGGACAATGATATAGGTCAAAATATGAGCTGCATAAAGAAAGGAGGAACATTAGAAAAGAAAAAAATGAAAGTAAAAAATATTGTTCAAAATAATATAGAAGCAATATATTGCATGTTTATACCTTACAGATAAGTGAAATGAGCAGTAGCAATGTTATAAGAGCAGGGGTGGGGGAAATGAGACTATTGTGCTATAAAGTCTCTGTATTACCCATTAAATAGTTTAGTATTCTTTAATAGTGGGCTGAGATTAAATTATGCTACAAAGTCTAAGGCAAACATAGAGGGTAAAAAAAACAATAAGTGTAATTGAGTGGCTAACAAAAGAGATTAAATGTTCAATTGAAACCAGGGAAGGCATTAAAAGAGAGAAACAAGACAAAACAAAACAAAACACCAAACCTACAAAAAGCAATGTTAAGGAATAGAAAATAATTACAAATATGGGAGATAATAAGCCAAAGTAAATTTCCCAGCAAGGCAATTATGGGGATAAAGAGAGACATTACAAAATGAAAAAGTTGTCAATTCTTCAAATGGTCATAACATTCCTTAATGTGTGTGCTTAATAATAGAATATCAAAATATGTGAGCCAAAAACTGTGTTAAAACTGCAAGGATGAATTTTTATTTGCTTTTTAAACAGCTTTTGGCCCACATATTTTGATAATCTATCAAATAAAATAGAATATTATAGTTGGACACTTCAAAATCCATCTATCAGTAATTGACAGATCCAGAAACCAGAAAATCAGTAAGAATATATTTGAACTGAAAAGCACCATCAATGAACTAGATCTGATTGACATCTATAGAATACTTAATCCAACTAGAGCAGAATACACATTCTACCTAAAGCTCACATGGAATAGTGATTAAAATAAACCACTTAATGGGCCATAAAACACACCTCAACAAATTTAAAAGTATGGGAATCATGCAAAGTTTATACTTAGACAACAATGGAATCAAACTAGTAATCATAATAGAAAGAAAACTGGAAAATTCCAAAATACTTGGATATTAAAAGCACTTCTAAATAGCCCAGGAGCAAAGAAGAAGTCTCAAGAGAAATTTGAAATTATTTTGATCTAAATTGAAATGAACATTCAAATTATCAAAGTTTGTATGATGCAGCAAAAATGGTATGTGGAAGGAAATTCATATAATTGAATGCATATTTTAGAAAAATAATGAGATCTGGAATCAATTGTCTAAACTTTTACTGACTGAGATGGCAGTGTAAAGCGCTCCAGGATTCTATTCTTCACAGAACTTGTCAACAACTGACACAAACTGACAGACCCATCTCTCCTAGACCTCCAGTCTAAGGTGGTGTTTAAAAGAGAATTTTCCAAACTTAATATAATGGAATACACTTTGACAATGAAAAAAACTGGACTCATGATTCATGGAGAAACATAAATGGATCTAAAAAGCAAAAAGGACAGATACAAATGAGCAAATACTGTGATTCCATTCATATGAAGTTCTAGAAAATGCAAAACTGAAATACAGTTACAACACTCAGAACAGTGGCTACATCTGGGAGCATTTGAATGAATTTTCTGAGTTCATTATAATATGCTACCCCTTGTTAAACCCTACACTTTAAAGCTCTGCACTTGATTATGTGCAAATTTTATCTCAATAAAAGTTGCATTACAAAAAAACTTATTAAATATCAAAGTCACAAGAAAAAATGCTGGTCAAATCTAGGGATTATTTCTAAAAGAAAAAAAGGCAGCATACCAACTCTCATCAAGAATTTCATTTCCATGAAAGATATATAAACATTTTATTAGAATTAGTATTAACAGTAATTTGAATGGATAAGTTAGATTTCATCAATATTAAAACTTTTTACTGCAAATGATACTAACAAGAAAATGAAAAGCCAACCACAGAAGGGGACAAAATATTTGCAAATCATTTACCTGATAAGGTGCTTGTTTCTAAAATGCACAAAGAATTATTACAAGTCAATAATAAAAAGAAAAATATTTCAATTAAAAATTGATGAAACATCTGTATGGACATCTCTCCACAAAAGATATAAAAATGGCACAAAGCAAATGAAAAGATGCTCAATATCATTAGTCATTAGGAAATTCAAATCAATGCCACAATGAGATACCACTTCACACATACTATCTGTAATAGTAATACTACTACTAATAAAACTTTTACAATAAATATAGACAGTAACAAGTACTGGTGAAGATTTGGAGAAATTAGAACTCTCATACATTGCTGGTGGGAATTAAAAATGATACAGTCACTCTAGAAAAGTTTTGTAGTTCCTCAAAAGTTAAACTTATAGTTATAATTTGATCCAGTAATTCCACTATTAGATATATGCCCAAGAAAATGAGAACATATGCCCATGAAAAAAAGTTGTACATAAAATATTATAATAGCATTATTCATAACAGCGAAAATGTGGATGCAATCCACATGTCAACCAACTGCAGGCAAGTGTTTAGAATAATGCTGCCCATTAAGGGCTGGAGGTCCATGGTGCTAGACCAGGTAACGGTGGAGCATGGCACAAGTTCCAAGCACTTACTTTTGGGGTAGAGTGTGGTGCAAGCACTGCAGTCAGGGGTTCCTGACAGGTTCAGTTCCAGCTAAAGAATCCTAAATTTCTTCCTTCACATATGTTAGACATTTTTCTCCTTTTGGGTGTGTGCTGCAAGAAGAAGGCTCTTAGTAAAGCATGTGCAAGGTATAATTTAGAGCTTCATCATTGTTTTGAATGATGTATGCTTGTGATGAATTGGAGAGATTTGTGTGAGAGAGTCTGAGATCTGGAACTTCCAAAATCTCTGACTCTTTGAGCTCAGACCTCTACCCTAGCTACAAAAGAATATGGTATCCTGGACTGGAGAACATGCAATGACTTCACCTGAAACTGGAGCTTCACAAGTTTGATGTTCGTGCTTCCCCAGATCAAATGAAGACATCCTCATTATCTCCAGACAAATA
>PVKH010034510.1:0-11858 GCA_004027955.1 Chaetophractus vellerosus
CCTGCCTGTGGCAGCTTTTGCCCTGCCCATGGCAGCTTTTTGCCCTGCCCACGGCGGCTCTGGCCCGCCCATGGCAGCTTGCCATTCTCAAGGCGGTCTGCCCGCTAGGAGAGGTCCCCGGGAACCAAACCTGGGGCCTCCCATGTGGTATGCCGGTGCCCTATCCACTGGGCTATCGAGCCGGCTCTTCTGCTTGTTCTTGCCGTGTTCATTTTTCTTTACATTCCTCTTTCTGTGTCTGCTTGTCTTCGCCCCCTGGGGCGACCTGCTGAGTCAACTCACCAGTGTGGCAGCCTGCCTGCTTGCGGGGGCTCACCCTTCCCCGCGGGGGCTTGCCTTTTGCCCGTGGGGGCTTGCCCTGCCCGCAGCGGTGTGCCCAGCCCATGGCACTGTGCCCCGCTTGCAGCGGATTGTCTTCTTGAGGTGGTCTGCCTGCTCGGGGAGGCCCCGGGGACCGAACCCGGGGCCTCCCGTGTGGTAAACTGGCACCCTACCAACTGGGCTACAGCCGGCCCCCCCCCCTATATTTTTGATATAACATTTATGTAAACTAAAGCTCCTTTAAAAATAAAGGGGGGGAAAAGCCCTACTTACGATGGACCCACAGGAATGGATTTATACCTACATAGATGGATTAAGATCAAGAAGATGTTTTTCTGGGATACATACTGCCAAGCCTCCACAACAGTGATCCACAAAATACAGCATTAAGCCAAAAAACACTTTAATCAACTTCAATACCTCCCATTATTTAGAAAGAACTTGAAACATAAAGAATGTTGTAAAACATTCAACTTCTTTCAGGTATTTAGGAAAAGTCAGAACTAAAGTGACATTCTCTTAGTGTGGTTCTGTCTGTATCCTGGCACTCGGGGTGTGCCCCCTCACTCTAGTCTAAACTTTTCTGGATTATTCTATTACTCCTGTATCCTTGCCCCTATGGATAAAGCAAACCCGTGGACACATGCTTTCCTGTGACTATCTCCCCACCAATTTCTACTTCAGTACCTTGGTACATATACTTCCCTCTTCCTTAAATCTTACATTCATGAATGTTAACATTTATTCAAAGTCAAGTCCTATCTTTTCCTCAGTCCCACAGACACCAGGTGAGCACACCTCTCTGAAATTTTGTGGTGTCAGTACAGCTGCTCTTTGAAGATCATGATGAACCCCTAAGTCTATTTATTCCTCATTGTGATACTGTGATTAGCTCTGAGGCTCGCGGATACTCACAAAATACTGAGCAACAAGGATGGATGATTAAAGACCTCAATCCAAGCAAAGTGCTTGGATTTTCAAATTCTCCCTCTGTATGAATTCTGTTTCAGTTATTTCAACAACTTTTTAAAAGTAATACCTAGCGAACTTTGATGAATCATTTTTGTTAGCATAGATATCTCCTTCGTTCATAGTTAAAATCTACTGAGTTACATAATCTGTAGATGGCAGCCTGATTATTTACATCTCAGTGGAGCAACACAAGCTTTTTTCCAAGTTATGTTTTATTGATACATATTTCACATACAATAAAATGCATATTTAAAAATGTACAGTTCAGTTTTTAATATATTCAGAGTTGTGCCACCATCACTACTATCTAATTCCAGAACATTTTTATTAACCCAAAAAGAAACCCCTTACATGTTAGGAGTCACTCTATACCCCCACCCTGACCTCCCTCACTAATCTAATCTACTCATCTACTTTCTGTCTCTATGGATTTTCCTATTTTCTACATTTTACATAAATCTAATTATCCAATAAGTGGTCTTTTGTGGCTGGCTTCTTTCACTGTCTCTTTTATTAATACATCATGGCCTTCTGTATCTCTTTTTTTGTTGTTGTTACATATCCCCTCCCCCTTTCTGCTTGCTCTGGCTGTGTGTCCATTCTTCTGTGTTCTTCTATGTCTGCTTCTTGTCTCCCCCTGTCTTTTGCAGCGATGTGCCGAGTCAGCCCTCCGCGCAGGCGGCTCGCCCCACTCGTGAGTGGTTCCATTCCGTTTCACGGGCGGCTCCGCTCTGTGTTTTGCAGGTAGCAGGGCTCCATGTTTTGCAGGCTGCTCAGCTCTGTGATTCGTGGGCGGCAGCTCCGTGTTTCACGGGTGACTTGCCCTGCCCGTGGCAGCTCCGCCCTGCCCGTGGCGGCTTTTTGCCTTGCCCACGGCGGCTCTGCCCCGCCCACGGTGGCTTGCCTTTCTCAAGGCCGTCTGCCCGCTCGGAGAGGTCCCCGAGAACCAAACCCAGGGCCTCCCATGTGGTGTACCGGTGCACTTATCCACTGGGCTATATAGCCGTCCCCTTCTGTATCTCTCATAAATTTTTTACATTTAAAGTCTGTTTTGTCTGATATTAATATAGCTACCCCTCCTCTTTTCTGGTTTCTATTCACATGAAGTATCTTTTTCCAACCTTTCACTTTCAGCTGGTTTGCATCCTTGGTTAAGGTGAGTTTTTTGTAAGCAGCATATGGATGGCTCATGGTTTTTTATCCATTCTGTCAGCCTGTATCTTTTGATTGAGGAGTTTAATCCATTCACATTCAGTGATATTACTTTAAATGCACTATTTACTCCATTTTATTCTTTGCTTTTCGTATGTCATATCTTATTTTTGTCTCTTTTCACTCTTTTGGTTATCCTTTCTGCTATTCTTTCTTCTATACTTTCATCCAAGTCTGTCTCTCCTGTCTTTTTCTTTCGGGTTCTAAGTCTTCCTTTAATATTTCCAGCAAATGTGGATTCTTTTTTGCAAACTCCCTTGGTTTCTATCTGTTTGTGAATATTTTTACTCACCTTCATATTTAAAAGACAATTTTGCTGGATAAAGAATTCTCAGCTGGCTATTTTTCTCTTTCAGTATCCTAATTGTATCATACCACTGTCTTCTTGCCTCCATGGTTCCTGAAGAGAAATCTGTATTGAGTCTTATTGGACGTCCCTTGTATGTGATGGCTTCTCTCTTGCTGCTCTGAGAATTTTCTCTTTATCTTTGATATTTGACATTCTGAGTAGTATGTGCCTTGGAGTAGGTTTATTCAGATTTATTCTGATTGGGATACAGTGTGCTTCTTGGACATGTAAGTTCATTTCTTTCATGAGAGATGGGAAAATTTCAGCTATTATTTCCTCAAATACTCTTTCTGCCCCCTTTCCCTTCTCGTCTCCTTCTGGAACTCCCATGACACATATGTTGTTGTGTTTTGTGTTGACATTCAACTCTCTGAGGCCCTGCTCAATTTTTTCCATTCTTTTCTCTCTCTCTTCTTTTTTCACTTCAATTTTAGCTGTACTGCCTTCAGTATCACTTATTCTTTCTTTCTTCTATCATTTCAAGTCTGCTGTTGTATGCCTCAAATGTGTTTTGATCTCACCTACTGTGTCTTTCATTCCCATGAGCTCTGTTACTTTCCTGTTCCAGATTTGAAAGTCTTCTTTGCACTCGTGCAATATTTTCTTGATGTCACTTATCTCTTTAACCAAATTGTCTTTCAACTCATTAATTTGATTTTGGAAATTTGTGTACATCTCGCTGATTAGTTCTCTCAAATTCTGCATCCCTTCTGGGGCTTTGATATATTCCTTTTCTTGGGCCATGTCTTCTATTTTTGTAGTATGGCTTGTAATTTTTTGCTGATATCTAGGCATCTGATTAGGATGTAGTTTACTGAGATGCTCAATTTCTTTCTTTTTTGTAGGAATTCAGTGATAAGAGGCTATGTGATACCATTGCTCCTTGATTCTCGGCTCAACCTGGATTGTTAGGATTGTCCTGCTGGTTGCTCAAAACTGGGCACTGGACCCAGTAACTGGTTGTAGAGTTGCTTCCTAGGGCCTTGGAGAGGGAGGCTATAGAGGCCAGAAAAAGCCTCTCTCTACTTATTTTTAATTTTCTTGTGTGCACTTCCTTGGTCTGCCAGCAGATGGTGCTCTTTGGCAGCTCCCAGTTCAGTGTCTGGTCAGAGTGTATTTGATGTAACACAGACTGGATCAATGTGATAGAGCTTCCTGTCTGGTGACTATGAGCTTTATCATTCAAACTTTCTCTGAGACAGTTCTCCAAACTTCTTTGGCAGTCCCCTACCTTTTCCCGGGTTGGAAATGTTTCCACTCCCCTTTGAGTCCTCAACACTCAGTCCCTGTTAGTAGAGGAGGAGATTGAGAGGGTTATATATCTTTAGCCCCTTGCAGGCTCCAAGGCAAACAATGGCACAGCCCTACCTGGCCTGGAAGTTCTCCTGGGACACAGCAGACCAAATTTGTGAGTCAAAAGCTGAGTCAGCTCCCCTTTCCTGGGGGTCCTTAACAATTAGTACCAGCTAAAAGAGAGGGAGATTGCGAGGGTCAGATTTCTCCATTCTTTTGCTTGCTCCCAGGGCAAACCACTGTGTGGTCCCACCTGGCCTGGAAGAGCTCGTGGGACACAGCTCTTTTATGAGCCACATTTATGAGCCAGATGCTGAGTCAGCCTTAAGCTGTGTCCCTCTCTCTCCCTTTTCCTGGGGTGGTAGATCCTTGGAGAACCCTTTGTCTGTAGTTGCAGGCCCAGGGGCCCAAGAATTCTAAAGTGTCTTTAGTGTAGGGGATGGTGCCAGCAGCAACAGTCACCAGTTTCAACTCACAGTTCTGTAGTTGGGATTTCCCTCCTTTTTCCCTCTCTCCTCTGGGCAGTTTCCAGCCTTCACCTCGTGTCCTAAACCCTAGAAGATCTTTTTCTAGGCTGTTTCAGCCTGTCCTCTAGCTATTATTCTGGAGGAGAAGAGAGTCCTGTGTCTTTCTAGTCTGTTGTCTTCCCAGAAGTCCCCTGCTAGTTTTTCTTTATTGCATATCTTTGAGAGACTAAATGTACAAATGGAAAATGGCCATACCATATATAAAAAAGAGAACTCTGACCCATCATAGCTTGAGCTATTCTTAGTCAAATACTGTAGGTATATGGGAGATGAAACTTCGGATTTCCAAGCCAAGACCAAGTTGTATGGCTGTACCTAATGTTGTTTTAAATCCAAAGGAAAAATGTGGGAGAATTTCTTAAGTTAGTCTTTGTTCCTAGGCTTAGCTTTAAGTCAGTTGCTTAGAACCATATATCTTTTAGAAGCTGTAGTAAATGGTTAAAATGGCTAACAGACTCAGATTATTACAGCGTTTTTTTTTTTGTTTGTTTTTTTTTAAAATTTATTTTATTACATATCTCCCCTTCCCCCCGCTGCGGCGACGCGCCGAGAGTGGTCACTGCGCAGGCGCGGCTTTCCCCGCTTGTGGGCGGTCTCTGCGTCTGTTCACGGCCGGCTTTCAGTTCGCGGGTGGCTGGCTGCGCTCCATCCGCGGGCGATCTGCCCTGCCCGTGGCGGCTCTTGCCCTGTCCGTGGCAGCTTCTTGCCCTGCCCACGGCGGCTCCGGCCCGCCCATGGCGGCTTGCCATTCTCAAGGCGGTCTGCCCGCTAGGAGAGGTCCCCGGGAACCGAACCCAGGGCCTCCCATGTGGTATGCCGGCGCCCTATCCACTGGGCTATCAAGCCGGCCCCTATTACAGCGTTTTTAAACATTTATTTAAAATGATAGGGTGTGGCTGCAGGTCATCAGTTGAGCACCTGCTTCCCATGTATGAGGTCCTGGGTTCAATCCCAGGTACCTCCTTAAAAAAAAATACAGAGATTATCATTTTGGAGAGCAGATGTGGCTCAAGCAGTTGAGCACCTGCTTCCCACATGGGAAGTCCCAGGTTTGGTTTCCAGTACCTCCTAAAAACAAACAAGCAAACAAATGAAAAAAACCAATTCAGGGGATTCTGATGTAACTTAGTGGTTGAGTGCCAGCTTCCACATATGAGGTCCTGATTTCAATCCCCAGTACCGGTACCTAAAAAAATAAATTAAATTAAATTAGATATAAGATAAAACAAAATAAAATATTATAGCAGAAGAATAGTTCAAGCAAATCTAGCTTAAGTTTTGGGAATAGAGGGTCTTGGGGGAAGGAAAGAAGAAGGCACAAAGAGATGAGAAAAGAAACAAAAGGAAAGTAAATTTCCTCATCTTTCCTGAATGCTGTGTCCACCATAGAGAAAATTGTGAAATTCTGCAGGATGTTTTCACATTGTTATTGGTCTTTTCTGCACCCTTTTGCTCTGGCCTCTAGTGCCCTCCTAGTATACCTCAAGCAGGCTGGCCGTAGCCCAATCAAAGCTCTCCTCTCCTTGGTAAACAAAATCCCTGTTCCTCTAGCATAGTGCAAAACTCTCAGCTAAGTTTTAGGAAGAAAGCCATCTACTTCATCTCATTCATAGCCTTTTACAACCCAGAGGAAGCTACCTTGTTTTAAGGAGGCTTCACCCCAAATAGAAACATACAATTGAGGGAAATTAGGCAATAAAAAAGGTAAAGAACAAGAACAGGCTACAGGCAGACATGCCAGGGCCTCCAACTTTTCAGATAACTTGAGGGGTACCAAGAACAACTATTTTTTAGGATCTATGGTGGTTTGAAATGCGAAATTGTCTATTAAGTCTTAAATTACTCAGATTCCTTTCAGTCACATACAGTTCCATTCTTTTAATTGGGCATCATTTAAAACACTTGAGTAAAAAAAAATCTCGGTAATACCAAGTTTTGGGTTATTGGCCAGGTAAAGAGAGATGGACCCAGATCCTTTATCTACATTAGGTTGTGTCTGTGTTTTCATTATACCAATGAAAAAGCAGGATCAGAATACAGAGCCACAGTGATTTTAATGTTTTGCTCTGATTTTGGTTTGTTGTAGTTGCTTTCTTTTAATTTTTTACTTTTACATGATTTCAGACCTATAGAAAAGTTGTACGAGCAGTACAGAAAATTCCCATACACCCTTCACCAACATCCCTCAAATATTAAATTTTACCATATTTGGTGTATTTATCACACATTTCCCCCCCGAACCTTTGAGCATAGTGTGCAGAAATGATGCCCTTTCAGCATTGAATCCTTCAGTGGCCCACAGTGATCAGGATCCATTCTGCCAGTTGGGTTGTATCTACACCCACTGAGGCACACGGGATAGAGTCATAACACCCCTCTCCCTGGGCTTTCAGATGAAGGTCAGACTCAAGCCTCTATTGGCTGGCACATCTGAGCAGGAATTTAGAGCAGCTCCCCTATGCCCCTGAAACAAAAGACAGTAAGCGTTGTCCAGTCTGTCAGGGCCTGTGCCTTCTAATTCATTTTTTACTTCCAAGGCTGCTCCAGGATTAAAGAGCTACACTTCCCCTCCAACTTTAGCTGCTGACCTAATTTAGCACCTTATTAAATATTTATTAAATATCAGTTCGTGGAAGCATTATAGCCGAAGGGTACACAATGGCAAAGTCCACTGGGCAGGTTTCCAGTTAATTGGAAAGCACAGTTCTGAACTGGTAGGGTGGCTTATGCTCTGAAATGAACATGTTAACATGACCTTGACTATTTGGAAAAATGGTTCTACAGAATAGTATGACATATAAAAAGATGGGCTAAGAAACAGAATCGAAACATCATAAATATAGCATTTCTTTCTTTGATGACTCTTCCCCTTCACATGTTCATTTTCTTGAGCACCAACAGCAGATCAAGGTGTTTGGAGTCTGAAGCTTGTACAATTTGGGGATTTCTTATTAATAAAATAAAACTTAAATTACAAATACAAAAATAGAGTACAAAGGTAAACTTTTACTTAAGAATATAAATCGCAGCAAATAAAAATTTTGAAAAGTAGACAAATATCACAAATGCAATAAAAATAAAATAACATAGTTGTTTCATTAATTAACTGAAAATTTCTCTTTTTTTTTTTAAAGATTTATTTATTTTATTACATATCTCCCCTTCCCCCCCGCTGCGGCGACGTGCCGAGACTGCGCAGGCGCGGCTTTCCCCGCTTGTGGGCGGCTTCTGCATCCATTCACGGCCGGCTTTCAGTTCGCGGGTGGCTGGCTGCGCTCCATTTGCGGGTGACCTGCCCTGCCCATGGCGGCTTTTGCCCTGTCCGTGGCAGCTTTTTTGCCCTTCCCACGGCGGCTCTGGCCCTCCCATGGCGGCTTGCCCTTCTCAAGGCGGTCTGCCCGCTAGGAGAGGTCCCTGGGAACCGAACCCAGGGCCTCCCATGTGGTATGCCGGTGCCCTATCCACTGGGCTATCGAGCCGGCCCTTGGTATTTCTCTATAGTGCTTTTTCCTACATGTTTTAAGCTGCCTGCTCTATTCATATGATGATTTTGTGATATTTTCTACATAGAGAACAAAAAGATAATTCCATCTTCTTTCTAGCACAACCAGATAAAATTTATCGCAGAGAAAAATAAAAATAACTCCTTTATTGCAGATAGTCTTAAGCAATGGTTCAAAGTTCCCCTTATAATTTTGTCCGTCATGCTCTTAATGGTGCAGCCAAAATGTTCTTCCTATCAGGGTGAGAGTAATATATTACTCTTTCCTGGAAAAATTTGTCAGTCTTTTCCAAACATGGGGACTTTTGCCAGAGTGAGGGTAGAAGAATAAGGGGATGCACATGGGGGAAGAGGAAGAACAATGAAAACAGACAAGAGCGTTTTAAAAAGGGAACCAGGGACAGCAGAAGATACACAGGAAGAGGGAGAGAGCTCCATAGACATGGCAGAGGAGAGGACTTAGATCCTATGGCCTGGGAAGAGAGATTTGCCTGACAGTTTGCAGCTGAGCCCAGAAAGAAACACGCCCTATGCTAGTCTGTAGCTGAGAGAGAGGAAGGCTGAGCCCTCCCAGAGATCACCCACCATCTTGCTTCAACACATGGCAACTGACTTGGAGCTGTTTGTAAAAGAGAAGAAGGAAAAGGAAGAGAGAGAAAGAAGCAATTGTAATTGTTGTATTAATTATAGTCTGTAGTTTACATTAGGGTGCATTTTTCCCCACAATATATAGGGTGGCAACCCTATTATTTTTTACCAGTTTTATTGAGATATATTCACATACCATGCAATCCATCCAAAGTGTACAATCAATGGCTTTTAGTATAATCATGGTGTTGTGCATTTATCACCACAAAAATTTTAGAACAATTTCATTACTTCAAAAAGAAAAACTCCATATGCCTTAGCAGTCACCTATCAATCCCTCTATCCTTCCCCAGCCCTATATAACCGTTAATCTAATTCCATCTTTGTAGATTGATTTATATTTACATTTTATATAAATGGAATCATACAATTTAAAAGGGGGGGGGCAGGTAATAGAATTAAGTGAGATGCTTCTGTAGTAATCTTTACTGAATATTGACTCAGAAAGCCTTGGATAGCTTTATCTCTTCTCATATCACAAAATGAGTTTGAATGCAAAAGGGCAAGAACATTTCCATTGTCAAAAGAAACAGATCTAAAAATAAGTAACAAGCAGATAAGAATGGGTGATAAACATGATGAGTACCTTGGTGTCGATTTATAGGTTAACATTGTGAAAATATAAGGACAGATGGAGGAGCAAAGTCTATCTTTAAAAATAAAGACCAGAAATGCAAATGCCATCAAAATGTAGGCTCTTCTCAAACCAAAAATTTTGTTTCATATCCAAAGCCATGCCTATTTAGAAGGAAAGCACATTCATTTGGCTTTTGTGGTTCGGGGAAATAGCTGCCAGAAAGGTGGTTGAAGCCACCGTGGAGCATTCCTGGACAATCCATTCCTGCGTGGGGAGCTTACCATGCAGGCAGCTCCTACTCCATAATAATCAAAATAGCAACATGACCACAAATAATTCAAAGCCTGACACATTTTTTCCCACCAATTCAAACTCTCCTGCTTCTATCAAATGACTCTAGCAATCCTGCCTCCTCCACAAAGTCCTTCCCTACCGAAACAGTAGCAACTTCCTTTGAACTACTCTGAATAAACACACAATTCCCACGGTTCCCTTACCACTCCATTAAATGCACGCGCTCTCTGACTGGAACATAATGCAAATCCTTTTAGGTTGCATTTGTTCAATGCTTGCTGCTTTGGCTGTATAGCTTTAATATCCCATAGGCCCTTATAACTTAATGTAAGTTCCACATTAATTTACAAAGCATTTTGCTGACCAAAGTCTCATATACAAATAACAAATATTTATCATTAATGCATTATGATGAGAGTAGGGATAACAGGCCATTTTAGAGAAAATAAGGCTAAAATTATAGTAAGCAGAACAAACCATCTTTGAGTTGTGTATACCTCCCTTTTACCTCCCAATTACCTCATCTTCATCCTGTCTCTTCTCCCCCTCCTCTTTGGACTCCTGAGCTCAGGCTCACTACAAGTAGCCTTTGGTTCTCTCTGTATGAAATGTTCTTGTCTCCTCACTTATAGTTTTTTTTTTCCTTTCAATTATGAAATACTTCATACATACAAAAGACTACATAAAATATAAATGTTCACTTTAAAGAAGAATGAAATGAATTAATTGTGCATCCTTCTTGAGAAATAGAATGCAACCTTGGACAGTTACATTCTTGGGTGACCTTTCCCAATTATATCCCCATCCTTCCACATTCAGAGGTAACCGCTTTCCTGACTTTTGTGCTAATCCTGAATTTTGCTATTCTTTAGCTTTTTATTATGTATGATTTATCTCTAAAAATATATAGTTTAGCTGCCACGGACATGGCAAGAGCCGCCACGGGCAGGGCAGGTCGCCCACCGATGGAGTGCAGCCAGCCACCCCCGAACTGAAAGCCGGCCGTGAACGGACGCAGAGACCGCCCACAAGTGGGGAAAGCCGCGCCTGCGCAGCGACCACTCTCGGCGCGTCACCGCAGCGGGGGGAAGGGGAGATATGTATTAAAATAAATAAATCTTTAAAAAATAATAATAATAAATAAATAAAAATAAAAATATATAGTTTATAAAAATACATAATTTTTAAAACAAAGTAGGTAGCAATCACAAACCTACCTGCGTAAGAAAAAGATCAGTATTTCCACTGATAGATGACTTCTTCCAGGAGTAAATAAGCTGAAGAGGCTCTCCATCATAGTATGATTTCAATTTCCCTGGGAATTTACAAGTCTTTTATAGGGACGTCAGAACAACTGAGACTGGGAAGGTGGGCCTCTCACAACCGGAGCATCTGGCAAGTCTGTGGTTTGTGAGCCTAGAGTTGGAAGCCTGGAAGCAATAGGATCAGAAAGAGTGGACAGCTCTGTCTTATCTGCTTCTAAATTCACCAAAGCCCACTTCTGACTCTCAAGAGTCCATGAAAGGAGATCACTGCATTTTATCCCATCCAAAGAATAAACCCCAGATTACTGATGAGAAACTGAAGAACAGACAATCTGTCTAACTCTAAGTTGTCCTTTAAAGTAGAGCTCAAGATAATATCTTCCAGCAAAACTTCCCTGATGTCCACACACCCAATGTGTGTCAAAGGTCATTTCTTTAACACCCTTTGCACCCTGTGCCAGCTGTAATCATATGTTCACTTGTCCCATTTCCTCATTGTCTTAGTTTCCTGGAATTGCTGTAACAAAGAACCACAAACTGGGTGGCTTAAAACAAGAGGAATGTATTGTTTCACAGTTCTAGAGGCTTGAAGACTGAAGTCAAGGTGTTGGTAGGACCATGTTTCCTCTAAGTGTGTGAGGGAAGAATCTGTCCCATGCCTCTTTCCTGGATTCTTTTTTTTTTATTTTTAATTATATATATATATATATATATATATATATATATATATATATATATTAGGATACATTGATTACATAAATGTTACACAGAAATTCCAGAAATTCCAGGAGTACCCATATGCCACCCCCCCCACCTCCCACAACCTCCCACATACACATCCCTCATCAGTGTGGCATAACGCCTGTGATAGATAGACACATTTTGGGGCTTTGCCATC
>PVKH010034511.1:0-11847 GCA_004027955.1 Chaetophractus vellerosus
TCATTGTGTGTTTTATCAGTGGGTGGAGACCCACATAATGAGTGACAAGGTGGTGCACTCACATCCTGGGGAGGCCCTTTATGTTCTCAAATAGAGGGGTGGGAGTCTCTCGAGAGCATGGGCAGTGCTTAACAAGGGAGGGCAGACCAGTGTGTCAAGCCCTCAGTGTTGTTGCAAGTAACTATGGCTCTTATCCTTCAAGGAGTGAAGCCCGGTGGTTGCCGTGGGTCCCGAGGAGAGGGGGAGGGAGGAATAGACTAGATGGAACAGGGAGCATTTGAGGGGAGATGGAAGTGTTCTACATGATCTTGCTATGATGGATACAGGCCATGTTGAATTGCATGAAAGTTTATAAAAGTGTATGGTCCAAAATATAAACCATAACGTAAACCATTTATCATGGTTAGTAGCTATGTTTCAATATGTGTACATCAGTTGTAACAAACGTACCATCCACATATAAAATGTTATTAATAGGGGAAGGGGGAAAGGGGGGAGGATGTTGGGTATATGGGAGTCCCCTGCATTCAGTACACGACTTTTCTGTAACCTAAAACTTCTCTGAGGACTAAATAAAAAAAAATAAAATAATTTTTTTAAAAGTAAGACACTAGGGTAATAAATGGAAGAAAATGTCACTGTACATATAGGACAACAGATCTTTACAGTGATGAAAGGCAAAATGTCAAAAAAATTTTTATATTTTTTCATTATTTTTTATCCCATATTTTTATTTTTAATTTTTTAAATGTCTTTGTATTTTCTTAATTTAAAAACTATCATTATTATTTCATTTTATTATTAATTGTATTTGGCTATTTTATTGGCTTCATTTTTGAAGAAGTTTTGGATCACAGGAGGGTTTCAACTGTGGCAGGGGAGGATCATTGGTACAGGGTATCAGTGACGGGGGATACATGGGAAGAAGCTCACCTGGGCATACATATAAGGCATATAAATGTGTTCACATGTTCATGGGGCATTGACACGGTGGGTGGAGACTCACACAACAACCGAAGGAATATCAAATTCCCATCCTGGGAAGCTCTGCCACATTTTCTAATGGATCAGCAAGAATCCCCCGAGTACAGGGGCAATGACTAGTTAAGGAGGATGGTCCATTGACAGGCCCTTGTTATTGATGACTGTGCATATGAACCTTTACTCTTGAAACTGAAACTTAGCCTAGTATTTATTATAGGGTGCCTACGAGTTGCCTCCTGGGAGCCTCCTTGTTGCTCAAATGTGGCCTGTCTCTAAGCCGAACTCAGCATATACATATATTACTTTTCCCCCAGTGTGGGACCTGACTCCCGGAGATGATGCTCCCTGACACGGAGGGATTACTACCAAGCACCAACTAGCAATGGAACTGGAAAAAGACCTTGACCAAAAGGGGGAAAAGGTAAAGACAAGAGTTTATATAGCTATTAGACTTCAAAGCAAGTCAGGAGATCATTACAGAGGTTACGCTTATGCACGTCTCAGCAGGATCTCTTTGACTGCCAAAGTAGATACTACCCCAAATAGTGGGGCTCCTGAGGGCTCTGGAGACATCCAGACACTATAGTCAGGGCAGATAGCTCAGGAGTTTGGTGCCTTGCCAGTGGGCCCTACTTTGGATTTTATGTTCCCCAGAGGAACAGAGTTGTACTCAGTTGTGGTTTCCCTACACATAGCTCTCTGTCCTTCTATTTGAACCTATAATTAGTACTAGAGTTGGTAGGTGTTCATCCAAGAGACTTAAATCTTTGGGCTGTCCATGTCCCAGCTGGGCCCTGAATCCCAACGGAGTTGCAACACCTGCTCTCGAGATCACTGGTCTCACCCAGGACAACTAACATGGAGGTGATGATGGACAGAACTACCATACCAAGGAACCAAGAGAGTCTACAACTGCAAGCAAGAGAGTCCCATCCATCGGCCCTATGGGATTACAGTCCCCTCTCAATTAGAGGTGAAGTGGACATCACCATCCCAGAATCCTCAGGATTAGGGAATGAACTATGAACTAAAGTAGAGTTACTGGTATTCTACTATAGACTTATTGTGATTCTAGCAATGGAAGAAATCATATCATTGATATGGAGGCAGTGGCCACTGGAGGTTCTGAGGGCAGGGAGAGGGAAAAATAGGTATAATACGGGGGCATTTTGGGGACTTAGGAATTGTTGTGAATGACACTGCAATGACAGATACAGGCCATTATAAATCTTGCCATAATCTACGGAATTGAGTGAGAGAGAGTGTAAACTACAATGTAAACTTTAATCCATGCTTAGTGGCAATGCTCCAAAATGTGTTCATCAATTGCAATGAAAGTACCTCACTAATGAAGGATGTTGTTAATGTGGGGAAATGTGGGAGGTGTGAGCAGGGCATATGGGAATTCCCTATGTTTTTTATGTGACATCTGTATAATCTAAGTATCTTTAAAAAAATAAAATAAGGATGCTCAGTCCACTGAGGGCTTTTCACTGTCATTAGTCTAGAAATGTTAGACTTAACCCCTAGAAAGCAAGAGGACTGAAGTTATTTTCTCTTTCACTGAACAGTAAAACACCTTTACAGCAGGTTGGTGTTTAAGGACTGAATGTTTTAAACTCTGAATTCAGGCAATTCTTGGAAATATTTTCATTACCATACCATCTTTCCTCTTGGCCCCATTATTTCTCAATCCCTCAATTTCAAACATTTAAAATGTTGAAACTCTGGTTCTACTTCATCTTTTTAATAGGAAGCTGAATTAATTACTCCAGGTCTCCGACATCCTAACAACTGGGCAGTAAAAAAAAAGATTACCTATTGAAGCAGAGGAAAGAGAAAAACAAACACATAAACTGGCAGTATTCACTTCAGTAGGAAATGGCATCCATTGTACTTGGGATGTAGTGGGTATCTCCTCTTTCAAGATACATCCCATCCTTAAACAAATACTAAACAGGCTCTAATTACTGTAGCCAGGTGTCAGAAACAGCAATCCCTCCCTTTTGATTTCTCAACTTCAAACTTCTTGAAAATGAAAAGTTCCTCCAAGGCCATAAAGTTTTATTTTACTGGGGTCCAGAGCAAGCTGAGTTTAGGATTAAGTAGCAACTTAAACAATTCTCTGGTCATTTTCATGAATATTCTTGTTTCTTCTTTCCCATTTCAGAGACATCAAACTTACCACATCAGAGATAATATATAAAGTCTAACTTCCTCCATCTGTGGCCTAGTGAAACTTTAGCTTCACTGTCAGATGAAATTAGGTTGTTTGTCTAAGATAAACTGAAAACACACTTTCCTTCTCTAGACCTCGTCCTTCCATACAAAACAAAAGCCCAGCTAGTTTGTTCAGAATGAAAAAACATTGAGCCTGTAAGTTTGGCAAACCATTGTCCCTAAAACTCAAGCCCCAAAGATAGCAACTTTTCTAGAATCAGCTGTATTTACAGTAGGCCAGGGAATAAAGTATGTTATTTCTATTGCCCAAGTCATTTAGCCGTCCCATGAATGGTGACAGCAGGTAGCAAAAATTTTTGTCAACTGATATTTTGGCAATGTTATCAGCAAGATGAAGCAATGTAAAATAAAAAGGAGGACAATAGGATGCCTAGCTTTGGAGTCAAAATGCTTCACCAGCCAAAAGAATTTCAGAGAGGTTTTCTGAAAGACAAGGTGAGGTCTTAATGACCTCTAATGAGGCAACAAATCAACATGAAAGAAGCTTAAGAGGACCAGTAGGGATAAAACTAGTGATAAAGAAGGAATGCCTGAGCTGCTATTCCATCTGCCTTAGGCTCATTATGACATTTTTCTCTGATAGAACAAAACACTCATGAAGATCCTACACGTACTCAAGTTTTGGATACTGAACCTCAGTAATACACAGAATGAACTAACATTTTTAAGGGGTAAAGTGAGCTCCACTTAAAATTGCAACTATAGTTAACAACTAAAAGGCTATGGATTTATAGGAAGCTTTATTGAAGAGTACCAGTAGACTAAAAGAAATTTGAAATTCTTAACATTTTCTATAAAAATAAAACAAAATTACTTGAATGACAGCTTAAAGTAAAAGGATAAGATGCAAAGACCAGCAAGCTAACACTGAAAATTAATCAAATGAATAACACATTAAAGAAAGCTAAGCAGCCAAAACTATTTAGCCCTCAAACTCCTTTTCCCTTTAAGAGAAAAACTCATCAAAAACACTTTCATGAAATAACTTATTTTCTACTGCCCTCCTTGTTAAAATTTTGAAACTGCTTCTATTACCACAGGAGAATGCATTTTGTCTTTGACAGAACAAATAGTTAAATTAAAGAAAACCTGCAGGCACTGACTAGAAAGGGAAGAATTGAACAAGCCCTCATTCCTCAGTTGCTATTTCCCTCTTATTACTCCAGTGCTTAGAATGGGGTACGATACTGAATTCTTTGGTGCACCTGGAGAGTGTGGAGTTTCTTTACTCTACACCTCACTCAAGTGAAAAAATGACATAGAAAAAGACAGGATAAAAATAAATGAGGGGGAGCAGATGTGGCTCAAGCAGTTGAGCACCTGCTTCCCATATGGCAGGTCTCAGGTTCAGTTTCCAGTGCCTCCTGAAAAAAACAAACAAAAATAAAAAACTAAAAAACCAACCAACTCTGGAAAGCTGATGTGGCTCAGTGGTTGAGTGCTGGCTTCCCACATACGAGGTCCTAGGTTCAATTTCTGGCTGCTGGTATCTCAAAAAAATAAAATTAAAATTAAAAAAATAAATGAGGGGAGTGGCTGTAGCTCAAATGGTTGAGCACCTGCTTCCCATGTACAAGGTCCTGGGTTCGATCCCTGGTACCTCCTAAAAACAAAAACAAAGCAAATAAACAAAAAACCCAACTCAGGGTAGCTGGTATAGCTCAATGGTTGAGTGCTGGTTTCCCACATACAAGGTCCCAGGTTCAATCCCTGGCCCCAGTACCTCAAAAAAAATAAATATAAAAATAAATAAATAAATGAGGTATATGCTGAGAAATAAAAGCTTATTTAAGAAGCTTTTTCCCTTCTTTTCATGTTCCTTGGTTATGGTACAGACAAAATTATATATATCAGCATTTAAATACTGTTCTAATAGTTATTATATATTAAGAAAAGTAGCCACGTTAGAAGCATCAATCCAGAAACATAAATCACTACAATATAAGGTACTTGGGTAAAGACCATTCTAGGATAGCCAAGTAAGTGTTACAGGTAATGTTAAAACCTTAGCAATCATCTAGTCCAAATCTTACTATTATTCAAGAAAGAAAATGTAACAGAATAAAATTTCAGCTAGAGTTAAACCTGGATTTATCCCCAAGGCATTTCATCTGCCAAAATAGGAGCTTGGAAAAAATAACAGCATATGCCCAAATTCATTACAAATAAATTAAACACCTGTATATATTTAAAGATTCTTGAAAATGGGAAAATTAGGTATAATGGTACTAAAGAAAGAACCAGATGCTAGTGTAATTCAATAAGGAACAACCTTCAGAATCAGCTAGAGTTAATTTTTCTACTGCTAAGTAAAATTTCAGAAGTAAGCTAATGTTGCATGTACATGGAATGAGCTAAAATACATTATCCTATTTCTAACTTGGAAGTGTAAATAAATTCATTGTTACATGTAGCTCTATATAATATATATTAAACATAAAGGCAGATCTCTAGTCTAAGACATACTCTTCAGCATTTGTCACTTGCCTGTAGTAACGTGACTGCAAGTAGGTTGAGCACACAGCTTTGGAAACATGACTAGCAGAACCAAAGTCAATGACCTTCACTCGATAGGGTTGGCGCACTGGATCCACCAGCATTATGTTTTCAGGCTTAAGGTCAGCGTGAATCAGACCAAGGCTCTTGAGCTTCATCAGGGCTGTGGCCACCTGCTGTAAGATCGGCCTGATGTACTTGAGTGGCAGTGGGCTAAACTTGTTCTGCTTTAGAAAATCATATAAGTTCTGCTCCAGCATCTCAAACACAAGGCAGGTATGATTTTTATGCTGAAAGCACTCATAAGAACGGACAAAATTATACTCATCAGCATTTTCACTGCTTAGGCGGGAAAGGATGCTCACTTCAATTTGTCCTTGCCTGGCATAGGAGGGGTGGTTCTTCAAGATTTTAATAGCCACAATTTCCTTGGTGCTCCGCTTCCAACACTTAGCCACCTGTCCAAATGTCCCCCGGCCTAGGAACTCCAAGACTTCATAGCTGTTGGTCATAGAACAAAGGATCTCATGCTGGACCAGCTGGTAATCCCCTTCTCCACTGGAACTGCTACTCTTTGTGGTCACAGTGGTGGTTGTGGCAGCAGCACCCACCACAGTCCTGTTTTGCAGCATGAGAGGGGGATGTTCTTCTATGATCTGCACACTACCGTTGCTGTCAACTTCCTCACTTTTTCTTTTCAATCCACATTTTTGATATGGCTCAAGCAAAGAAACGTTGCTTCTGTGAGTCAGGGTCTGGCTGCTTTGGAAGGTTGATGTAGCAGCACTGCCCGAGCTATCAGCGGCTGTTACAACAATATGCTCCACTGCCGGAGCTGGGAGGAGGAGGCCCTGGTCGTACGCAGGGATGTTGAAATTTGCTACCTGGTGAGAGGAGCTGGCTTGCCCTTGTGTGGATGGGAGGGTTTTGCTGTGGGTATAATATTTGTCGTTGCTGCTCTGTCCTGAAACATCCCAGCTAGAGGGCTCTATTTTCAGTTTCTTTGCACTGCAGAAGGCACTCGACGACACTGATGGGGGGGAAAACACCTGCAGCTGTGATGCCATACCTACATTGAAAGAGAGGAAGAATTAGACCACCTCAATTCCACACAAAGCCTCAATTAGCATATAAGCAAACTTTTCCAAAATGTGTTTCCTGCTATAGAAGAATAAACCTTTTTGCTTAATTACATATCCTTAATCACTCTTTGAGATTCAACAATAATTAGACATACTGCTAAATAGTATGAACATCTATGATGGTCTATAAAATAGCAATAATAATAACATTTGATGGCATGCTTATAAAATTCACAGATGAACCAAAGTTGGGCAGGATACATAACACCGCTAACTAACAGTTCCAAAAAGATAACAGGGTAAAAACTACAAGGTAAATCTAGCAGATGAAATTTAATACAAATATAAATTCCTACACTTAGGTCCAAAATATGACTAGAACAAAGCACAAGGATAAGAGATGCAAAGCTGAGCAGCAACATATTTGGTATGTTGATAAAATAAACATGTAATACTATTCCCCTCCCCTCAAAAGCTAATTCAATCTTAAACTACATTCACAGAAATAGTATCCAACCTAGAGAGTATCTTCTGAGGAAGTACAGGAAGTTATCTTAGAAAAATATGGGAGAAGGGGGTGAGAATGGCCTAGCTTTCTGTTCCTGAATGTCCCACAGACATTTCAAATTCAATAAGCCCAAAGACTAAACCCAAAATTATCACTTTCAAAATAAAGTCCAAACATTTGACATAGTTTGCAAGCCACTTCATATTTACCTTCTCCCCCCTCAACCATCTGACCCTCAGATGCCTTGGGGCTCTAGCCTATTCCCTCTTCTCTGGGCTCCATACTTTCCCTCTTTTCAGTAACTACCCCCAAGATCAGTCATCAGATACAGATTCTCAAATCTGTACCTCTAACCTAGACTTCTCTTTCTTGAACTCTAAACCCTTATATCCAAATGCCTACTCAGTAATGCCTCTTGGATGTCTTAAAGACACCTCAAATTCAACATATCCAAATCTAAACTTATGATCCTCTACCCTACCCCACCCTCAGTTTTCTATCTCAATTATGACATGCCCCCACACACCCAATATCTCAAGCCAAAAATTAAGGAGGCAATGAGCTTCAGTTTCCTCATTTATAAAATGATAGGAATACCTACCTCAAGGTGTTGTTCTGAGCATTAAGTGATTAAATACATGTAAAGTGCTCAGTATCTGGCACACACTTATTATTATCCTGACTTCTTTCTCCATATCTAATCTAAACAAAGCTTATCCCTTCTACTTCCTACGTATATTTCAAATTAGCCATTATTCTATACCCAAACTGGCACCATTCTAGTTCAAACTATCAGTAGCCTCTAGACTACTGTCCTTGAATCCACTCAGAGGATCTTTTAAACAATGCAAATTGGATGACTACTCTCTTTCTTAACCACCTCCCTCTCCCCTCCCTCAGGGTTTCCAATGCTTTGGGGATAAAGTCCATAATCCTCAATCTGCCTTTAAAGGTCTCCAGAAGGTCACTCACTGTCTTCCTACATCTTGCCAACCTGATTCCTCTACTCCAACCGTAGAGCTCTTCTTTCTGTTCTCGGAAGGCTACTCGGTTCTTGGAAATTCTCTTACCTCTATTTGTTTTACCACAAAATTGAGCCAAACTGTTGAACAATAAAAGTAACAAAATTTCAACTATCTGTTGAGCTACTAATTTCAACAATCCTTCAAATGAAAAACATGAACATAAACCTTATGTACTTAAAAGTTTCTTTTATAAAATAATTTGAATGTCCTCTAATATGTAGATGACTGCTAGGAAAACTTCCCTGACACTCACCCTCCAACACACACACAATCATGTTCTTCCCTTATAACTAACTTGTAATTATTCATTAAATGCTACATTCCCAGTTCCATAAAGGCAGATACTGTATCTGCCTTGTTCTTTGTATCACTCAAGCCTGCCACAGACCTTGAATACGGATGCTTAGCATTTGCTAGGTAAATGATATGAACTCTACCTTCCAACTGCATATCTCCAACTCCCCCAACACTCATATTAAACTACATCACTTCCAAATGCTTGTTTCTCGTTTTGTTTTCATGTCTATCTGCTTTATCTGTGCAGTGCTTGAGATATGGGGGAAGTCTCCACTCCAATTCACATAGTATAATTTTACTAGTCATAAGAGAATAAACACAACTAGAAAGGAAGGAAGCCAGACAAAGGATGTTATAGAACATAAAAAAGCAACTGTGTACATTTCTTTGTGCCTGAATGCAACTAAAAACCATCTGCTCTGGACTAGACAGCTGGAATGAAGAACAAATCCTCGGCTCTCGATTTCTAAAATGGATTTTTAGATTTCTAAAATGGTTTGGATTTATTTTAAGCAAAAGTTTCTGTAATTTATGGGAACCTTGAGAAAAAAGTGTAAAGACTAAAGTTGGTGCAATTTAATACCACTACTAATTTATAGATCATCTTGTTCTACTTAATGACGTAACAACAAATATAATAAAAGAAAAAGTTGAAACCAATCAGCTCCTTTACAAACTTTATCTATTAAAATGTATGCCAAGTATGTTTTACCACAAAATTGAGCCAAACTCTTGAATAAAAAGTAACAAAATTTCAAGTATCTGTTGAACTACTAATTTCAACAACCCTTCAAATGAAAAACATAAACCTAACGTACTTAAAAGTTTCTCTTATAAAATAATTTGAATGCAAAATTTGCAGTATGCAGCTATATTTAAGAATACGAGGGCATAAAATAATGGTACTAGGTAGAATTCCTGAAATGTAACACCAAAATTTTAAACGTATGTTCATAATTAGACACTTTAAAAATACTGCATTTACAGAGTAATGTTAATGACAACTTTTCACCCAATAGACAAAATAACAGATACTGATGGCTTCAAGTCTTCACAATGGGCACTGCAATAAGCACAAGTTCTAGGAAATATTTCCGAGGTTTAAGAATATAAATGAGTATAATTCGTATTGGTAACACAAACCAAAGTTCACCTAAAGGAAAAGAACCACCCAGAATTTCACTGGCCTTCCCCAGAGCAAGAGTATGCTGCATTTAGTCAATATCAGACAACCAGGAGACTGACAAAGTGGCTAATACTCATCCTGACCTGAACTAGCACAAGCTGAAAAGAAAATATAGAATCAAAATTGCCTAGAAAAATCAACACTGTTATATACCACTCTGAAATTCAGCTAAAAACATCATTTTCTAGATACAGGAAAACTACTGTTCCACAAAAATGATTACTAGGTCTCTGCAAATGGGGAGGCAGCTCTGTTAGCGGGCCAAATAAGGAGACCTCCCAAACAAAAATATGGAACTGAATTAACATCTGTGGAAAACTTACTATGTATCAGGCTCTGTTAAGCAAATTACAAATATTTTCAATCCACATGGGAACAGCTCCCAATAAATTAAAGTTATTTCTGATTTTCTGAAATGCTGCACCTCTTGACTCCAACAATGAAGTCTTTTCATTTCAAACCTGACTTTTCCAAATTTGACAAATTTGCCCACTATAAGAATCACAAGCTAGAACTATAGGCTAAAGGCTATAGGTACTTGCACTTACTGCTAAAAAAGATATGAGTCTTACTAGAACCCACTGCTTCCAAAGATAATCCAATTAACAGCCTCCCCATTCCCTGGCAAGGTCACATCTATTTAACATTTATTGGGCACTACAGGTAGATAATCTTACTACAAAGAAGAATTCAAATATTCTGAATGGAATGGAACAGTTGTTCCTGAATAGAACAATTGGGTGTGACAACCAAGGCAACCTTCCCTCCCCACCCCCCCCCACACACACATTTTGCCCTTAGTTCTCAGTAACTTTCATCTACCCAGACACACCAAAAATAAATTTCTGTTGCTTTTGGTCAGTGTCAATTTTGCCTCTTTGATATAACTTAACAATTGGTGACCTAAATAACCGAAAATAAGTACTGTCTATTGATTTCTTCCTCTAGCACTTGTCCGCAGCCTCAGCTGACTTGTACACAGATTTACATGTTCCCCAGCACTGTAGAAGTAGGTCCAAAAGGCAGGTGGGGTCCAGATCATGTACTGACTTGTAGACCACTATGAATTTTATTCTGTGTGACTATAATTATTCATTTAAAACCTGACTTCTCTCTTACACTGCAAGTTCCATGAGGGTGGAGTCCTGTGCAATCCTCAGTAGCAGTGTGGGTGTCGTGTGTGTGTGTGTGTGTGTGTGTAAATGTATGTATGTATGTATGTATGTATGTATATACGTATGTATGCTGGCACAGTATAAGCCAAATGTTTGCTAGAATGAATGACTATTAAGATCACATTACCTCTCTGTATATAAATATTAGGAGATCTCAGAAATTGTTCTGACTAAATTAGAGAAATACTCACATGATGAGAAAGAAATTATAATTTCTTGTCCATAAGAGATTGCTGGGAAGTCATGGACACATGCTCAGCAGCCATCTACCTCCCACCTTCTCCTCCTCTAGTACTGTACAAAGATATTTCCATACGTTTCCATTCCACAAGGTAGGAAAAGGGGAGGATGAGAAGTCTAGTGAAAAGGCCTGGCCAGACCTCAGATTGGCAAACCCGAAACCAGGAGCAATGTCAGATGCTTATTAGGGCAGGAATTTTCAGTGGCAGGGTCCCATCCCACCCCCAGAGCTGAATAAATACTTCACAAACAGCACAGGGTCTCTGGCCTGTGATGCGATGTGGGGCATGCTGTCCATCCACTGGCCTTGACCATAGCAGTTTAGCCACCCCGTGAGACCCGCCACAATGGGATCTCTTTCCCTGCTCTTTCGGACCCTTTGTGATGTGTAGGTAATAAGGCAGTCATCTGTTCAAAGTTTCTGTTATGCCCGCGCCTATGTTCCCATGACAACATGTAGCAACTCACTCCACAGATTTTGGCACAGGGAGCAAGGTGCATGGGGAAGTAAGGAGTGGGTTGATTTTTTGGCTGTTCTTTTTGTCCCTCTTGCGTTCCTTTTGTACAGGAGTGTCCTGGGCAGCACAGGACTCATAGCTTTGTAAGCTAAACT
>PVKH010034512.1:0-11878 GCA_004027955.1 Chaetophractus vellerosus
ACTATGACCTTGAAATTGAGGTCCCAGTTGGGACTTTTACAGTGGGGATTCCCAGGTTATTCCTAACAAGCCTTACCATTGGCCCCCAACCATTGGTGGGGTAACCAATAACAGATAGGGCCTTTCCCCTTAGCATTAGAAAGGGGAGGAATAATTAATAGCATAAAAGGTGACCGCACAAGCTAAAGCCCATTCTCTCTGCCTAGAGAAACCTGCATCAAATCTTGGTGTGTATTTCCATCCTTCTCTCCCATTTCTCAGCAAGCTCTGTTTTTTACCCCCATTTCCCAATAAATTCTTTTTACTGGACTAACTAAAACAAACAAACAAAAAAACCAAGTTGGTATTATATATTAAATTTGAAGATAAGTGGATGGAACAATTCTAGATGGCCTTCATAACCTGAGATCCCTGGTTATGTTAAGTTACATGGCAAAGGGTATTTTAGAGCTCTATTTAAGGTTAATAACTAGCTGTCCTTTAGAGAGTGAGATTATCTAGGTGGGCTGTACCTAGTCACATGACCTCTTTAAATGCAGAAGTTTTTCTCTCATTGGTGACAGGAGAGGAAGCCAAGGAGAATCACAGTATGAGAAGGATCTGATGCAAGGGAGGTTCTTCATTGCAGAAATGGAGAAGGTCCATGGCAAGGAATTGCAAATGGTCCCCTGGACCTGAGTGTGCTCCTTAGTTGAAAGCCAGCTTGGAAATGGAGAACTCAATCCTCCAACTGCAAGGGTCTTAATTTGACCAACAACTTGAATATGGCTGAAAGTGGATTCTTCCTCAGAGCCTCTAGAAAGGAGCCCAGCACAGCAAACACCTTGATTTTGGCTTTGTTAGACCATAATAGAGAACCTACCTCAGAGAAGAACTCATATCTCTTATCAATAAATTGTGTTGTATTCATTCAATAGAGTATTTTCCGAAACAAAAGTAAATAAACTGCAGCTACAAACAAAAATGTGGATAATCTGAAAATGTTGAGTGAGAAAAGAAAAGCATAAAAGAGTAAATGTATTAGGAATCTATTTATATAGAATTCAAATATATGAAAAGCTGAGATGTATTTTTGGGGATGTGTACATAAGTAGTAAAGCTATAAATTAAAGCAAGGAAATAATAACTCTACAACTCTTTGTTTTGATTTTTAGTGTGGTATAAGCAATTCTTTGTGTTTGCAGAAAATGTCTGCTCATAAAAAGAATTATAACTAAAGCAAAACAGATTTTTAAAAATGAAGAATTTAGCATTGATGAGTATAACTGGACCTTTTTTTTTTTATTTTAGTATTTAGGGAACTTTTTACTTTGGATATGAAGCAGGTTATGGGCCTCAAAACACCATGTCCCTAGCCACTGACCACCATTGATAACTTTTTCTTTAGAGTAACTCTCTCTGTGATCTTCTAAAACCTAATGCTTGGAAAGATCAAATATTAAAGTTATATTATTAATTTTAAGTATTAATATCTAATTTTCAACATCTAGATCAGGACTAATTTTTCAGAACCACTTATTTCACAGGAAACCTCCAAACCCCAAACTAGATGTTGGGTCATGAGTTGAGATATTTAGAACAAATTAGAAAAAATAGATTTCACTAAGGGAAGAAAATTGGGTGAAAAGTGGCATTGAACACATTAAGGAAGAATTCACTTGTGTCACATCCCATTTCTGGGTTCCCGCCCTTCACCTCAATCTGCCCATATAATTTTGGCCAGAACACCATTGACACTAGCATAAGAACTATTGGATAAATAAGACCGTGCTGGACATGAGGTTACTTGTAAGTATGGGCCTCAAAAATGAGCTTACATTTGGAAAAGGAAACCTATAACTAGAAAAGAGACCATGCAGATTTTAAAATTTCTTCCATAAGGGAATACCAGAGAAAATAATGAAATGCAAAGGTTGGGAAGGAAGATTGTACAGAATCATCATCCCTGAAAACTTTTAAGCAGAAAATTTGCCATCAGTGGTTTATAATATCAAGTTTTTATATCCATACTAGCTCTAGAATTGTTCATGCACAATCCATGTTTATTATGTAGATAAAGGCAAGCAGATGGTTATGAAATTATATGGTTAACAACAAGCTAAAGAACCATTAGGGTGAATGAACAATTAATTGCCCATCGTCAGATGTATAGTGCACTTAAAAAAATACTATGAGAATTTGCTTAAAAACAACAACAAAATATAAGCACAGTTACAAGCTATCAGGAAGGCTTTTCATTCAAGGAACCCAAACCTCTTCAGAGGCCACATATAACATGAGGGATGGATGGATCTAAGGGAAATGTCCCATGGACAGTGTGTTATTACAGCCTTCTTGACCAGTTACTAATCAGAAAATCAGAATAACTTCTTATTTCACTGTAATATATTTTGAGGTTTTTATTGGAAACAGTCAGGTATAGTGGATAAAAGCCCACGATGTGATGCTTTTTAAAATTTACATTAAATTTTCTTCTTTAGCAGCTTATCCTGTCTGGAAGGAACATATAAAATCCCTGGCTAAAAGCTCTAACATTCAAACTAAAGGAATTTGGGATTTGTGGGCTAATCCTTCCAAGATGAGGTACATGGGCTCATTCTCAAATTTGATGCTATCAGGTGATGAGTCTTAAGTAACATTCCCTGAAATACTGGAAATATTATGTTATTGAGTAGATAGATTCTCTTTCCAACTGGACAGTCTAACTATAAAACCAATTTGAGATCCAGAAACATGTCTTTGGGAATTTGTTGGCACATCAAAGCAAGGCAGAAGGAGGGACTAGTTGTTAGCTCACCTAAGCTACACTGAGTCCTCTTGTGTTGAAAGCCTTCATGTCAACCTGGAAGCCTGATGCAGCAGTGTGTGTGGACATCCCAGAGTGAGACTGGGAAGAACAGAAGGGTAGATGGAAGCTCTGTTAGGGCCTCAGGGTTTTGAGCAAGTGGGACTGTGACCTCAATGTGGAAAAATCTGTTGTGATTCTGGGACAAACCAGTTCTCTGAATTTATGTTTTCTCAAGTTATTCTGTTTGTGTTCTGTCTTGCTCTTCCTTTTTTTTGCCAAAGATTTTTTTTTTAGACTTTATTTCAACTTAAAAAGTAAAATAGACAAAAGGCAGCTTAAAAAATTGTAGAAGCATTAGTCTCAATAATTCTGTCCAGGCACATTTATCACTTTTAATCCTAAAAATAAACTCAATTGTTTCTCCAGTGTTCAGAATGATACATAAATGAGCATGCAATGGTTAACTGACAGGAACAAGATCTCGTTGTTAATGAAGAAAATGAAGAAAAGATACTTAATCATATTCATATCTCATAAAACTAAACCCCATATTCTTTTTTTTGACCTTTAGCATTGCTATAGTACCTTCTTTGCCTTTACTACAAAAATATTACAATATTATTATTAACTATAGTCTGTAAGTTACATTAGTTGTAGTTTCCCGTATATCATCATATTCCTAACACCTTGTAGTAGAACATTCTAGAATTTATATTATCACAATCCTCACCTACCACCCAAATTACTATGTTATACAGTCCCTAGATTATCCTTTAGCTTCCTTTCAATTAATATTAACCTCCCTAGACTACCCCTTTCAGCCACAGTCACGTTTATATTCAGCAGTGCTGGATATACTCATTGTAATGTGCTACCACCAATTCTATCCATTTCCACATATTTACAATTGACCTTATTTAACAGTCTGCATACATTCACACTCTGTCTCTGACTAACCTATATTCTATAGTCTAACTTTATAAATTTGCTCATCATATTTAGTTGATATCAGTGAAACCATACAATATTCATCCTTTTGTGTCCGGCTTATTTCACTCAACATAATATCCTTAAGGCTCACCCATGCTGTCATGTGCTTCATGAGTTCATTTCTTCTTACAGCCAAATAGTATTCCATCGTATGTATATACCACGTGTGTTTTCCCATTCATTGATTGACGGGCACTTAGGTTGTTTCCATCTTTTACCAATTGTGAATAATTTTTGCTAAAGATTTTTGAAAATGAAAGCCAGAAAAGTCTCCTATTATTTCTGCACATAGCCCTTCCTTAAGTCAGACTAAGAAGAGCTCTATATGAATTTGAGGGAATGAAAAAAATACATAGAGAGAATGTAGAGGAAAATAAAATAATTATAAGTCAACATGTAACCAAATGTTGAGTTGCGTGTTCTTTTTGCCTAGAATCCATGCAAAGACCCACAACCAAATACAAATTCATATACCTTCTAGAGCAGAGGTTCGTAACCAGGGGTCTGTGGAAAGATTTCAGGGGATCCGTGAGCTTGAATTGAAAAAAAAATCAATTTATTCTTTATTTTCTCTGACCTCTAACTGAATCATAGCATTTCCTTCACCTAGGAATACATGCAATAAACTAGAGGAGCATTCATTTCATATCACATTACAGTTGTTGCATATAGAAAAATTGCTTAGGCTCATCCATACTTCAAAATTATGGTAGTTGTTAGACTCAGTGTTAGTTGAGTGTCATGAAATTATCTGCTGCTACATTCTGAGAAGGGGTCCATGGTTTTCACCTGACTGGCAAAGGGATCCATGGAACAGTTGCCTCTGTTCTAGAGGCAACACCAAGTTTAGCCTGTCTTCACTCCATCCCAGGAGGGTCCAACTACAGAGCATCAAGGAAGTCCATGGTTATAAAATAATAAGAAATCATTTCATGGTCAGACAGCATTGAATGGAGACTGCTCAATTAACCAGTAACAAATTTCTCCATTTAACATCTAGGCACACCTAAATTCTTCACTTTTATTGCACCTTCTTGTTTATCAGTCCATTTCATTTCCAAAACACAAAATTGCTCCACTCCCAAATCCTTCAAGTAATTATGGAAGAAAATGGCAAGAACTGTCTTGATAGTTTATGCTTTCACTGCTTTTAAGAATGGAATGGTGCTGCTAATGAACTGAGAGATGAGGATTTTGACCAGGTTTAACTGAACAGGATGGTAGACTTTCCAGTTTTTTAATATTTCTGGATCTCAAAATGGAGAGGAGGGCAGTTGGAATGTAAATGTGTAAGTACGTTAGCCAGATTTAGAAAATAATAATTAAATTTGAGTTTCAATAAGCAAAAGTTATTTTTAGTATAAGTATGGCTCATACAATATTTGGGATATATTTATACTAAAGGAAATTTGCTGCTTATCTGACATTCAATTTAACTCATTATCCTGTATTTTATCTAGCAGCATGACATGTAAGGTATCCCAAACTACAGATTTGCATTTACATCTTTGGCATAATATCTTTTTTGCCTCTTATCTCCATTTATCTACAAATTGGAACTAGCCCTATCAGTAAGAAGCAAAGCAGAAATTGCTTTATCAATATATATGATGAGGATGAGGAGGGGGAATCACATAAATGTTATATTCATTAAAACCATTTATATCATGATCTAAAGCAGCAAGTTCTAACATTGGTAGACAATTTCCTATTACCTTTTTGGGGGATTCCTTTTTATAGTGTAGTAGTCATTTAGTTCCTGATGCACCTAAAAGTTAAAGTTGGGATTCTTCTTTCTGTAAGTTTTAGCTGAGCTCCACAAATGCCCGACAACAGTGAATACATCCACAGTCATGAGGCCATAGTCATCTGTGTAGACCTTGTTTAAGACCCTAAAACCAATTAAGTAGCAATCAGCCTAATTCCCACCTCAACGTTATGAAATTATTGAGTCTGAAGAACTTGGGAGGGAGGATTTTTTAGGAAGGAAATATTAGTGTGTGATGGAAGAGGTGGGGATTTTCTTTCACTCATATCAAAGTCAGAAGAGGTCTCTGGAGGTGTTTTAGAGAGCATAATATGTTTTCCTGGAGTGGGCAGCTAGCTTATTTGAGCATTGAAAGGACAAGGGAAATAAAATGATTTACAATTAAGAGGTTGGTTGAAGAGGCCTGTGGAGGCAGGTTGTAAGATAATTTTGGGGATATAACTTCACTGTTACTGAAAGCAATTCACATATCCATGTTTCTAGGGGGTCAGTTGTGGAAGGGGTGCCAGTCTAAGGTAGTTTTAAAGCCTGAGATGGCTTCCTACAAGGGGTGAGAATGGTATCTTGCAGAGGCTGAGGGAAGTAGCATGTAGACTATCAAAAGAAGAGGCATTAACCATTCCTAGACAGCTCCAGCTGAAGCTATTTAGAGGCAGATCTCCAAGATACTCAGAGAAGCACCAGGAAGTACAGACCAGCTTTAAACATGGGTCAAAACTAGAGGAAGCCATACCAATTCAAATAGTGCCAGTCACACAAGACATTTCTTCTACCTTCCTCAGTGTCCCTCCTCTTAAACCTGGGAACCACCTAGTGGGCTGGAGAGAAGGGAAGAAGGATAGGTTAGTTGAGCTGTGTACTTAGGTTAAAAAAAAAAAAACTCAAAAAATTGTCTTAATATTAATCTATTCTTTATCCTTTCTTCTGATTGTGAACCCATTTTAAATAGGACATTTTGAAGATGTTATGTTTTTAGTTACGATATGACCACGACTGAATGAGATTGGGCATGGATCTTATTACCTGAGGCTTTATGAAGAGAAGGCCACATGGGGGAGTAAGAAGCAAGAGGTCAATGGAACCAAGGAGGGAAAGGAGAGTACATCACCATGTGATGGAGAAGCCAAGGAACCTCAAGGAACATCAGCCAACAGAATACACCGACCTGGGAGGAAACAAGCCTTCTACCTTCTTAAACTTTGAGCTTAGGCTCATATCCCACTGTATGGTATATGACTTAATAGCTAGGAAATTGAGACAAAGGATTTGACAAGAAGAGAGTTGGAGAAGATGAGATCATAGCCCTCCTCAAAAGTCAGGTACCAAACTGATGCAGGCCCAAGCTGGGGGAGAGGTCACAGAAACTGATGCATTAAATTCTACAGAACTGAATATTTAAATAAATAATTGACTATTCTCATGGAGTTAATAATTAGAATATAGGTCACCAGAAAATAGAAGGAAGGTATAGAATGGAAAGCTGAGGGTTAATCTGTGCAGAATTGTTAGAAGGGTTGTTTGTTAATCTTTGGAAATGAATATAAGTGTTTAAAACATATCATATGGTATTTGTAACTAGCAATACTATTGTAAGAGTGAGACAGTGGTTGGAAAAGGAAAACCTAAGGTCATATATATTACTAGAAGGAAAGCTAAAAATTGTAACATGGAACTGTATAAGATAGTAAAACCTCATATAAAACATGAATATGGGGGATATTGCACATATAAAGCTATTTTTACAAAATATAAATGCAAATATACTAGAGAGAAGGAAAAACAATAGCAGCTATGCACATCAGGAGAGGCATAGAGAGATTGAGAGTGATGAGTTTTGTTTGGTTTTTGTTTATTATTATTATTGGAACAGTGAAAGTGCTCTGGGAGTGATTGGGGTGATGAACGCACAAATATGTGATTCCTCTGAATACCATTGATTATACTCTTTGGATAGATTTATGCTTTATTTATATATATATCAATAAAATTGAAAAAATGCTTAAGGAAAGAAAAATGTGTATGCAAAAAATAAATTAGACAGAAATGAAATAGCAGCTATGTATTGCAGGGGAAGCTTAGAGCAATTGAGAGGTGAATATTAAGGGGTACAGCTATTTGTTTGTCTAGTTTTCTTTTGGTTATTGTTACTATTAACATTAGAATAATGAAAATACTCTAATGCTGATTGAATTGATGAATGCACAACTATGTGATTATACCAGATACCATTGATTGTATATGTTGGATAGATTGTATACTTTATTTATATGTATCAATAAAAGTGATTAAAATTTTTTTTAAAGTGACAAGAGAACTTCCTTATTATTAGAACTACTGGAGAAATTCTGCACCCTGACCAAATATACAGTGAGAAGTGATGAGAACTAAAGGACTCTCATAGTGCATTTTCAAATTAAGCAGAGATTTTTGTTGGAATCCTTTACGGTAGAAGTCAACAAACTCTTTCAATAAAGGACCAGATAGTAAATATTTTATATTTGCAAGCCAAGAGGCAAAATTGAGCACATATTACATAGATTTTTATAACAATAGATAGAACCTATTTCCACAAAATTTTTATTGACAAATTCCAAATGTAATAGTAAAAATTGAATACAATTTTCTTTAAGACCTATACTAATGAGAATGAAATTCTTTAGTGGAGAGGACATTTTACTCATTTGTGTTTAAAATTTAGTGTTTCCTATGATCAAATCAATTACAAATGTCCATCTGTAATATTCTTAGCTCATGGGTCACACAGAAGCAGGCCGTGACTAGATTTAACCTAAAAGCTGTAATTTCCCTATCTTAGCTATAGACTTTCAGTGCTTTCAACAAAATGGCTACAAGCAACCTGAATATTCCCCTACATGAAGCTCTAAAGACAAATGAAAGCACCAGGCCCTGGTGCTTATGTGAGGCAGAGTGGGAGGAAAGAGATGGTGGGTAGCGCTCTAGGAGGAAGGGTAAAAGAGTGTCATGTAATCATCATAAAATGATCTGAGAAATGATCACAAGTCAAATGCAGATTGGAGACAACAACATTTTGGATGCTCAATGCAATTAATTTGCTTTCTGAGTTGCAAGCTGCCAACACAACCAATGTACAATAATCAAGTCAAGGGCACATAACACATTTAAAAGTGGCAAATACCAGAGTCTCCAAAGCTCATCTGTCCCAGGGCTGATATAAGGATGGTGGGTACTGGGTACCTTAAGACTCACCCAGGGTAACTAACAAGGAGATGATGATGGACAACGACCATCCCAAGGAACCAAGAGAATCTACAACAGCAAGCAAGAGATCCAATTCATCTGCCCAATGGGATCAAAGCCTCCTCTCATTTAGAGGTAGAGTGGACAACACCATCCCAGAATCCTCAGGACTGGGGAATGAACTATGGACTAAAGTAGACTTACTGATATTCTATTATAGACTTATTGTGATTCTAGCAATGGAAGAAATTACCATTCATGTGGAGGCAGTGGCCACTAGACGTTCTGAGGGCAGTGAGAGGGAAGTACAGGTGAAATATGGGAGCATTTTGGGGACTTGGGAATTTTCCTAAATGACATTACAATGACAGATAGAGGCCATTACATATCTTGCCATAGTCCCCAAAATTGTGTGGGCAAGAGTGTAAACTGCAATGTAAACTAAAATCCATGCTTAGTGGCAATGCTCTAAAATGTTTTCATCAATTGAAACAAATGTACCACACTAATGAAAGATGTGTTAATGTGGGGAAATGTTGGAGATATAGGAAGCAGGGCATATAGGAATCCCGTGTATTTTTATGCAACATTTTGTAATCTAAATACCTTTTTAAAAAATAAAAATAAAAGATATATATTTTAAAAAAGAGAGTGAGAGAGGTCATGGGAGCTGGTCCAACAAAATGTCAGTGGAGGCTCTGAAGCCATTGGCTAGGTGTTGGTGGTGGTGAGGCCTCAAAGGTGGCAGCTTGTCTTGCACTATGGCAGGGACATTCTCACGGGAGTCAGGGTGACTGGGTGTCATTCAGATTCTTCCTGGTGCTAAATGTTGTGGCATCTGCACTGGGATTTTACACATCAGTGATCAGATCGCCCATGTTATTATCGAGGGAGTGTAACTCTACCAGGTGACATATCCTCGCAGGAATATGTAGTTATCACTTATTATGCAACATGCTTTTCTCAATTTGTTTACATTATAATTGTAGTCAACATGTTTACGATGTTTTTGGGATTCCAGATCATTAATATCATTTGGGGCATCAAAATTCCTTTGTTTTCAGCCATAACCCCTGAGGTAAATACCCGCTATGATGACCTTTCTGATTACCACCTGCTGAAACTATGAAAGTGATGCCAAAATCAGTCAAAGAAAATGGATTTCCCAGAAGGGAAGGGCGGAGACATAAAGAAGCTCCTTTCATGTAAAGAAACAGCCAAGTCACTTGCTCTATAGATTTCTTCATGCTTTCCCCTTTCCCCTTGAAAGAATTAGTCAAGTTAAATTGGTGCCATTTGTAAGGACATTGACATAAGCAAATGAAAAACTTTGCAATAGATTTGATCAATAGCTGAAATTATGGTAATTTTTCTCTGAAAAGTAGATGAGACTTCTTCAGTAGAAAACACACTACTCGATAAAATATTGCACTTAGATCTATGGCAGTTTAGCATTTTCAATACGTTCCTCTGGAGTTAGGTACCAAGAATTAAAACCTCTGCAATTTAGTGACACTATTTGGCTCAGTGGTATCGCCCAGAGAGGCAGCAGTTATTGCTTTTCATAGATGAAAGAATTTTGTTATTGTTTTCTGGAGTAGAAAATGAGCCAAAAAATATAGCATAAAGTCAATATGAGCTCAAGGAAATATAAATCACTGTGTGAGACAGAAATCTTCCCTAGATTCCTTCATTTGGGTTGAGAAGCTATTTGGCTTGCTTTGATACATTCCTAATGCAGTGTGGAAATGGTTTTATGAGGTATATAGTGACTTTCCTGGTTATCTGTAAAAGAGGAGAAATCTCCCTGGGAATCACCTTCGTGTCATTTGGGAAACCCCATATGATGCTCAGTACCAGTTAGTTGAAAAAGTAAAGGAGACAAGCCTGGCCTACTGATGGTTTGCTCCATTCAGGATTTCTCATTTCTCAATGACCCTTTCAAGTAGGAGATGCCAATTATCCCATGAGATAATGAGAAACCCAGTCCTCATGACGAATTCGTGTTGTTACCAGGAGCTCATCACTGCAGAGGGAGACAGCTTACAGGCCACCAGCCTGGCCCTGTGAAAGGTCATTTGTAAACTTCATGTCAACTTCTGAACTGTCTGAGAATGTGTATGACCTCTGGGATTACAAGCATCTTATTCAAACATGACCCATAGGTTAAAAGAAGAAAAAAAGGGAAGGAAAAAGAAACGTGATAAGCTTTTTAAACAGTTGTATAATGAGGCTTGGTGGGATAAAAAATAAAAGCAACTCTAAAATGTTCATAGTGGAGAAGATCTTAAGTAAAAATTAGTCAGAAATGGACTAGCTATCCCTTAAAAATGAAAGTTAAGGAATTTTGTCAAATATGACTGAGAACAAATTTTGTTCACCAAAACAAGAGAAATCATTGAACTTCACTTTTTTCCATTTTGCAAATGCTTTTATTGAATGCCTGTTGTTTTCAGATATGATATTTTAAACCAATTTATTGATAGCCGACTAGAACCAAGAATGGACCTTTAGAGTTTCTCAAAGTAGGTGCTATTTTCATTCAAACGTAATGCATTTTGTTTGCAAGGAAACTACCTACAAATTTCAGGATGTTGAGCATCCTTGGCCTTTGGGATGTAAATGACAGTAGCAGCCTCTAGTCACTATATCAAATAAAAACCTTTCCCATATTACCCTATCACTATATGGAAGAGGGAATGTAAACACAGAAGATTTTGGTGGAGGAAGGCTATTATAGCACATGTTTAGAAAGTTCAATATCTAGAATCATCCTGACTCAAATCCTGGCTCCACCATTTCCCTACTGAGAGGCCATGAGGAGCTTGTTCCCAGCCACCATCTATTTACTTTTCTGTTAAGAAAGTACAATATCTGTATCTGTTACAGTAACTGTATTTACCTCCTATAACTATTGTCAGAATCAAATGAGCTAATGTAGGTAGTAGGGTCTGTGGTTCAGTACCTAGAATCCAGTTCAGTAAAAATTAACTGCTTCTATTGTCATTATTTTATAAGATTACACAGCAAGTTTGATGCAGATCTAGGACAATAAACCAAGTGCTCAGATCTCCAAATTGACATATATTTAATCTGTCACTTCCATATAATCA